>JBBGZY010001357.1:0-255000 GCA_037952925.1 Lithobates clamitans
GTGCAAATTTTTGTATTTATTATGATTAACGTATTACTTTTGATAAGTCCAGTGTGTAAGTAAATGTTTAGCAAATTAAGCCTAAAATTTAGATAGGGTTTTCTTCAAGGCAGAAGTGTGGAAACCTACAGCAATGCAGTTAATTTTTTAATTCCTGATAGTGCTGGGAAGAACTCATTCAACCTCCTTGGCACTAACCCAAAGCATTACATGGGCTTTACGCTGGGTAACTATTTTTACATACTGCTCTGAGCCCAAGGAAAGGAAAGAAGGCTGGGATCTTCAGGGTGGCAAGCAGTGGAGGATCAGTGAACATCTAATCTTCGATCCTGTAACTTTTGTAAACCTGGAAGTGCTCGACTCTGAGTACTTCTGGGATCATGGCTGTGAGATTCTTGGCCACCAGTGGCCAGAAATATAAACAAATCAAGTATTCTCTATACTCTGTAAGCAGTGGAGGGGAGACATCAGGGGTCAGTCCATTTGTAAAATGTGAGCTTCGGCATCCTATGCATAGGATGCAAAGGTGGGTTCACCTGTCATGAATTGTGCTGCGCTTGTCCATCTGCAAGATGTGTAAAGTCCTTACTCCATCCTTACTAATACTTAGGAACGCTTTTATATCCAGTTGATAAAAGTGAAATATTGAATCCAGATCAGTAATTGCAATTGGAGAAGGAATAAAAAGGACAGGGAACATAGTGAGGTTGATTTACTAAAGTCAAATAGAATGTGCACTCTGCAAGAACAGTTGCACTCATTTTCCCCAGAGCTTAGTAAATGTGGTAAAGCTCTGCTGATTTCCATAATCCAATCTTAAAAGCATTTTTATTTTTATTTGCACCTGATTGGGTATTCTTGTGAAGCTTTACCACATTTATAAAAATAAGTAAAACTAGTGTTTTTATGGGGTGGATTTACTAAAAGCAAATAGATTGTGAACTTTGCAAAGTGTAGTTTCTCCAGAGCTTACTAACGAGGTGAAGCTCTGCTGACTTCCATCATCAAATCATGTGCAAGCATGTCCTTGCATGTGATTGGGTATTCTATGCAAAGTGAATCTTCACCTCATTTACTAAGCTCTGGAGCAACTGCACTTGCAGACTGCACAGTTTATCTGCCCTTAGTAAATCAACCCCAACGTGTTGCAACACTTTACCGCTCAACGCTACAAACTGCTGGCAGTGACTATTATTGAACAAGTGCTAAATTCAATGAATTATAATAGATTTCTAAAACTGTGTCAACGTGAAATATGTTCTTTTGGATAAACACTTTAACTCCAGATGGACGGAATGACATTTATTTACTAAAGCTGGAGAGGGAAAAATCAGGCTCACTTCTGCATAGAAACCAATCAGCTTCCAGGTTTTTTGCCAAAGCTTAATTGAACAAGCTGAGGTTAGAAGCCGATTGGTTTCTATGCAGAAATTATGCTTAATTTTTCACTCTTTAGCTTTAGTAAATAAACCCCAATGAGACAACTGAAGTCCACAAGTAATGATTAATTAATATTTTTGTTTTCTTCTTTTCTTCTGGAAATTCTATACTTTTATACATTGTATTATTGTTGGTGTTCTTTTATTCTTGTCACTGTCATTTTTATTTCATTGTTTTTATCAGATGATTACTGCCATCCACATTTTTATGACTTTTAGTTAAAATATATCCACAGGCTTAACATACATACAATTCCTCAGTCTAATATTCCATTCTGAATTCAGGTACCCTCATAAACTTGTACATGTTGACATTCTTTGTATATTTCAGCCAACGTCATTAGTCTACACGCATCTTCTTCACATTCCACCTGTTCTGGCACTCTCCTTCATTTTTGCTAGCACTGTATAATCAGCTCTGTGGTAATTGTAGTTCTTTAAGTGGATATTATCCTTGTCTAAACCTTCCCCTAGTCATGGTCACTGCACTTTCCCTTATTTACATACAGCACATCAGTAGTTCTCCACCCATCCTTCTAGCCCCATCACTTTTTCTCAACCACCCTTGCTGATTCCTTTCGGACATGACTCCACCATGCCTTTGGTTGCTTAATTGGCTTCTGGAGTGATCATGTAAAGTTCTTCTCACATTTCACATTCACCTGCTTCTTTCCACTAACTCCACCAGCCCTTTGTGTCTCAACTCTGATCTCATCTGCTTCTGTTAGCTTTTCTTCTCCTCTTTTTTTTAACTCACATAGAGATCTTACAATATGTCAAATATTGTAACTATTACAACCTAAGACCTCATTCACACAGCCACTGAAAAATCAGCATTTATATGTCTTTAGAGGACTTTTCTAAAAGCATAAAAATGCAGCTAATGATTTTTTAAAGGGTGCCATTCACACTGAACATTTCCCTGAGTTTAAGTGTGGTTAGTTTAGCTGCGTTTAGAGAACATAGAATCCTGTGCAACCAGAATCTGATTAGAAATTCTAAATGCATCTGAACTCATGCAAACAAAAAGTGGTTTTAAACAGGCTGTTCAGGTCTGCAAAGTGACCACTGACAAATGTGTAGGTGAGGTGTGCAGCATGTGTGGCGGCAATAATTCACAGACAGGTGCAATGCATAACCTGAATTGAAGTAATGTAGCAACAGTTCACAACAATCCCAGGTGAGCAGGCTGCCCAGGCAGGTACACTAATGTTTCCGAAGAGAGTTAAAGGAACAAATTCCAGCATCTGTTGAGAGGGGGCAGAATGCGGCCTGGCCATTTCGTGCCCAATCGGGAAGCTGCCCAGAAGTGTTACGATCCTACACTTTCCCTCCTCTTCAGGAATCTCTCCTTACCTCTCTTTGCCACCAGACAGGGTTATTTTCTCGACACCATCCACTTATGTAAAAGCACGCCAAACACAGGAGCCACGGCCTTAAATAGACTCTAACAGAAAAGAACAACACACTCCTGCGCTAGAGTCAGCTGACTGTGTAGTGTCATAGGTGCCTGGTCAAATCATGGATAATCTCATAGGTGCCTTGCTGCCCTCTAGGACTGGGGTCGTTCTGACAGTTGCTGTGAGAATAGAAAACGAAAAGAGGGCGCACTGGCCTAGTGCATTATCCAACAGATTTATTAAAAAATCTGAATAAAATCATAAAGATGTATACTCACAAATATAAGTTAAAAAAACGCATCTCTCATTGGTTGCTCAAATCATTGAACCTGGGAGTGGGGGCTCCTGGATGAGACCCTCAGGCTGACGCATTTCAAAGGACTGGTCTTCTTCAGAGCCTCATCTTTATGATTTTATTTATATATTTTTTAAAAATCTGCTGGATAATGCACTAGGCCAGTGCACCCTCTTTTCTTTTTCTATCCTTAAATAGACTCTGCCTGACTCAAGATGGCTGCCAGTGTCACATAGGGCACCAACATCCGAACAGATTGCTTCTCTAGTGACCCCGGAAACCATAGAGGAACCGTATGCCTCATGACCTCCTCTCCACTGTGGCTGTGCCATCTGGCGTGGAGAAAATAAACAGCACCTGCCTACAAATGGATCTGAATGCATCCTAATGTCTTTAACCACTTGCTTCCCTGCCCATAGTCAAATGGATCTCCCATCCTGGGTGGGCATCATATGATGTCCTCAGCTTCCCAGCCGTCTAGGGGGCCGCGCGCGCTCGCCGTGTCACTCGGGAGCCAATGCGCGTGCCCGGTGGCTGCAATGTCCGCACCGGGCACCCACGATTGCTGGTAACAGAGCAAGGACATGGATTTGTTTGTGTAAAGGGTCAGGGGAGGGGGAGAGGAGACCGATCGTGTGTTCCCAGTACAGAGGAACACCGATCCATCTCCTCCCCTTGTGAGTCCCCTCCCCCTACTGTTAGAATCACTCCCTAGGTAACACATTTAACCCCCTTGATCGCCCCCTAGTGTTAACCCCTTCCCTGCAAGTGACATTTATACAGTAATCAGTGCGTTTTTATATCACTGATCACTGTATAAATGTGAATGGTCCCAAAATAGTGTCAAAAGTGTCTGATATGTCCGTCGCAATGTCACAGTCATGATAAAAATCGCAGATCACCGCCATTACTAGTAAAAAAAAATAATAAAAATGCCATAAATCTATCCCCTATTTTGTAGACGCTATAACTTTTGCGCAAACCAATCAATATACACTTATTGCGATTTTTTTAACCAACAATATGTAGAAGAATACATACCGGCCTAAACTGAGGAAAAAATGGGATATTTTTTTTTAATTGGGATATTTATTATAGCAAAAAGTAAAAAATATTGTGTTTTTTTCAAACTTGTCACTCTTTATCTGTTTATAGCACAAGAAATAAAAACCGCAGAGGTGATCAAATACCACCAAAAGAAAGCTCTATTTGTGGGGAAAAAAAGCTAAAAATGTATTTGGGTACAGTGTTGCATGACCGCGCAATTGTCATTCAAAGTGCGACAGCGCTGAAAACTGAAAATTGGCCTGGGCTGGAAGGGGGTGAAAATGCCCTGTATTGAAGTGGTTAATGTACATTTGTACTCTAGATGTTCAGAAGCATTTAGAAGCTCAATGTTTATGTAAGCTTACCATATCAAGAAAAATTAGCTTTCACTGTCAATTTAGTATTGGTTTTGTGGAGTTGAATGTAGCTGAACGGATGTAACTGCATGTAAATGTGCCTAAATGCATCTAAACTTGCTTTAAAGCAGGAGCATCTAAATGCTGGAAAAGTGATCTGGAAAGCATAAAAGTTATTTATTCTTCCCAGATGATTTCCCATGCAATTAGAAAAGCTAAACTTAGCAGTGCCAGTGTGAATTAGGCAAGAGTGTTTGCTCATACAGACCCAGTGTTTTTGTGTGTGGGCTGGTGCCCGATGTGCATCAGCAGAGAAGGGCAGTGCAATGTACTGTTTCAGAGCATCACACTGTTTTATTTATTGTTTTATTTATTCTTTACTTTTTTCTTTTTTTTACTACAGTAATACCTTGGATTGCGAGCATAATTCGTTCCGGAAACATGCTTGTAATCCAAAGTACTCTTATATCAAAGCAAATTTCCCCATAAGAAATAATGGAAACTCAGATGCTTCGTTCCACAACTATTTATTTATGAGTCCTTCAGTTTATAGTCCATATAAAAAGATTATAACAATGTGATTATGGTTGTGTAACCATAAAATGTCCATCCACAAATGTCAGCCTCCACAAGGGGATTAGAACAAAATCCATCAGGAGCTACAGAGTAATAAAGAGAAGAGAGGCACCTCTAAGTGTAGCATTATGGTTACATTTAATTAAGTACAACATTTAGCAACTCACATGGTTGATGATTAAAAGAGGCACATCTAAGTATGCAGGCATCCGGGGTAAAGATGTCCACATAGACCATCCTCCGCACCGCGGGCTCTCACTGCTGTCAGCCTGCAATCATGACCGGGAAGACTACCCTGCAGTAGAGTAATCTGAAAGGGAGGCTTGAAGCGCTCGTGGCGCGGATGATGTTGATGGTGGTGCAGAGGATGGTCTATGTGGACAGTTTTACCCCGGATGCCTGCATACTTAGATGTGCCTCTTTTAATCATCAACCATATGAGTTGCTAAATGTTGTACTTAATTAAATGTAACCATACTCTTTTATCAAGACATCGCTTGTTTATCAAGTCAATATTTATAAAAAAAATTAGCTTATCTTGCAAAACGCTCTCAAACCATGTTACTCTCAAATCAAGGATTTACTGTAATTGCAAATTGTTTAACTAAATATAGCTTTTTTTTCTTTTTAATAAATGCCTTTTTACAGCTTTCCCCCTTTCCACTTCTATATCTCTCCCCTAGGTCCCTGCCCGTAGACACCTGGGATATGCCTGTCATATGTCCCAGAAGACTTCAGGCAATTCTGAGAGCACTGCGTGGGCTTGAACAGGAATAGCAGCACCTGTGCACTTAGACCTCCACCCACGAATTGTAATATTTACATGTTACCGATACCATGGTAACATGTAAACAATATGATTTCCCGGCTAGAGCTATGAGTGCGCAGGTGCAGGTTCCACCGCTGGAAGTAGATCCATGCTGGCATTGTCAGTTTGCATCTTGTAGCTTTTAATTCAAGCTTCAGAGCCCCATGCTGATGCAGGGTGTGCCTGGAGCTCTGTGATCATTCTGGCTGACATGTCTTCTCCCCAGTACAGCTTGACTTTATTGACAGAATGCTCTATACCTCATAGCATTACCTGCCCTGTATTAGTCACACCCTCCGCTCTTGGGAGGAGGGATGAGAAGAGCAACTGCGGTCATGTGACTGCTGAATAAAAGTAAAAAAATAAAAGTAACATCTGCCTTTTTTAGAAGAATGCTTTGTTATTTAACAATTAGAATATCTACAAGAAATCCCTGCTCCTACAGCTACTAAATGCGGCCAAGGCCTGTATTCCTAGTGCATGGAAATGTAGCTCACCTCCAACTGTGAGACAGTGGTTTGTCAGGGTGAATGATATACAGAAAAAAAAAGATCTCACAGCGGGACAAGAACTCTGAAGTGAATGAGAAATAGCTTTACTGGAACGACTTTAGATACTCCTACAGATACAGTCAATGGTTGTGAAACATTGTTTCCTTGGCTTTGATTTGGGTTAATCTATCCCCCCCACCACACTTTTGTTTCTCTAACGTTTCGGAGCTGTGGTGGGGGACCCAGTAGCATGGTATCCTGACCCATATGCACACCTGTCTGTAGATGGAACTAGTTATGACTTCCATCTCCTCCACAATATACCTCTTTCCCCCTATAGTCTTTCACCTTATGCCCTTCCTGTGCCCCCCCTTTTTTCCCCTCTTCTCTATCTGTTCCATTTCCCACATTGACGAGCTGATCCCCCGTGCGCCCCCATTATAGACTTATCTTTCCCCTTTACCCCCTCACTTACCTCCCCCTATTATTCTGGGGAATGCCATCCCCCAGTTAAAGGAGTTGTAAAAGCAGAAGGTTTTTTATCTTCGTGTATTCCATGCATGAAGATAAAAAGCCTTCTGTGTGCAGCAGCCTCCCCAGCACCCCCCCAAATACTTACCTGAGCCCTATCTCTGTGCAGCGATGTGCACAACTCCCTTGGCCTTCCAGGACTCACCTCCTGACTGGCTGAGACACAGCAGCATCGCCATTGGCTTCTGCAGCTGTCAATCATAGTCAGTTAGCCAATCAGTAGAGAGAGAGGGTGGGGCCGAATGGCAGCTCTGTGTCTGAATGGGTTCACGGAGCTGCAGCTCGACTCGGGTGGCCCCATAGCAAGCTGCTTGCTGTGGGGGCAAGAGGAAGGGGCCAGGAGCACAGAAGAGGGACCTGAGAAGAGGAGGATCCGGGCTGCCCCGTGCAAAACCACTACACAGAGGTAAGTAAGTATAACATTTTTTTTTTAAAAGAGACTTTACAATCAATTTTGCTTCTGGTTAAAAAGTAGGGTAGCAACACTGCATCTACAATACGTTTTCATCTACCTGAGCTTGTAATCGCTCTGTGACACCCAAGGCCATCTATAGGGGTTTTTGTACCACTCATAACTTGTATTAGCTATGAAAATTAGCACATGCTCTTCCTGCTGCTTATAATTTGAACAACATCTCTGATGTTGATATCCTCTCTTTGATGTATGTGATGTTGCCCTTTCTTAAAGTGATACTAAAGTTTTGTTTTTTTTTCTTTAAAAATAACAAACATGTTATACTTACCTGCTCTGTGGAGTGGTTTTGCACAGACCAGGCTGGATCCTCCTCTTCTCGGATTCCTCATTGGAGCTCCTGGCCCCTCTCTCTTGTTGAATGCCCCTAACAGCAAGCGGCTTGCTATGGGGTAGAGCTGCATGATTAATCGTTAAAAAATCATTATCATGATTCAACCCCTCTCACGATCTTAATACAGCATTTCCCCAATTCATGTTAAACAAGTGCAGAGCCATTCTCTGCTCAGAGCTGTCAGAGAAAAAAAAGACGCAGCCAAAATGTCTATCAACAGTAGGGATGAGCCGAACACCCCAGCATGGCCAACATTGAGTTCCACCTGGTGGGCATGTCACAGATTAGGCGGTTCTTGGGCAGGTTAAACTCCTTTTGGAGGTCTGCCAGCCGAGCACTGGCATTATATGACCGGCAGAAATGCACACAGACTTTCCTGGCCTGCCTCAGGACATCCTGTAAGCCCGGGTACCTGCCCAAGAACCGCTGCACCAAGTTAAGGACGTGAGCCAAACAGGGCACATGGGTCATTTGTCCCTGTCGGAGGGCAGAGAGGAGGTTGGTGCCATTGTCGCAAACCACCATTCCTGCCTTAAGTTGGCATGGCGTCAACCACCTCTAAACCTGCCCCTGCAGAGCTGACAGAACCTCTGCCCCAGTGTGGCTCCTGTCCCCCAAGCACACCAGCTCAAGCACCGCATGGCATCTTTTGGCCTGCATACTTGCGTAGCCCCTTGAACGGCTACGGAGCACCTCTGGTTCCGAGGACAAAGCACAGGAAGAGGTCATGGAGGAAGAAGAGGAGGGGGTGGAGGAGAGAGGTGTGTCACAATCATTAGTAGTGGCATTTTGGAGGCGTGGTGGCGGAACAACCTCCAACACTACTGCACCTTGTGCTGCATCCTTCCCAGCTGCCAGCAGAGTCACCCAATGCGCGGTGAAACTTAGGTAACATCTCTGTCCATGCCTGCTGGACCATGAGTCAGCGGTAATATGCACCTTACCGCTGACCGCCCTGTCCAGCGAGGCCAAGACATTGCCTTCCACATGCCGGTAGGGAGCCGGAATCGCCTTCCCTGAGAAAAAGTAGCGTTTGGGTACCTGCCACTGAGGAACCGCACATTCCACAAACTCACGGAAGGGACAGAGTCTACCAACTGAAAAAGCAGCAGTTGAAGTGCTAGCAATTTTGCCAAGGTAGCATTCAACCGCTGGGCATGTGGATGGCTGGGAGCGAACTTCTTTCAGCGGTGCAGCGGCTGGGGCAGGGAAATTTGCCTTGTACAATCTGGTGTCGGTGTACCGAAAGCAGATTGCCCACAAGTACTTGGCTGTGACACACCTAATTCTACACCTTTATTCCTCTCAGTGCAGGTCTCAGAGAGGACTGCAGGTATAGTGGGGTTGGAGATCTCAGCTGATGAGGAGCAAGGAGAGGTCCTCTTTGTTCTTTGGTGTGGGTGTTTTAAATACGCTTGCCAACGAACTGCATGGCAGGTCAACATATGTCTGGTCAAGCATGTGGTGCCCAAGCGGGAGATGTTTTGGCCACGCGAGATACGCTTGAGACATATGTTGCAAATAGCAGCGGTGCGATCTGATGCACTCGTCTCAAAAAAGGCCCACACCAAAGAACTTTTTGAATAACGCGCAGAGATTCCAGCCCCCTGCACATGCGGAGCTTTGGGGTGTAATGCAGTCAGTGTGCTGCCATTAGGCTGGCCCCTGGAGGGCATCCTGCCTCGTTGGTGATGTGCCGCCTCCTCCTCCTCACTCCTATTAGGCACCCACGTTGAGTCAGTGACCTCATCATCCCCTCCCTCCTCATCACTGGAGCAAACCTGGCAGTATGCTGCAGCAGGGGGAGCATGACTGCCAGATTGCTGTCCTTCTTGGGCACCCCCTCTGTCTGTGCTCATGTTACTGCCTTCATCTAGCTCAGTATCATCATCTGAGCCTTCCAAACGCTGGGCATCCTCCTGGAGCATGTAACCAACACTGTGGTCAAACAGTTCGAGGGACTCATCAGGAGGACATGGTGGGGCTAGGGAAGGAGTCACTGATGACATTGAGCCGAGGGAAGAGGCCGCTGCTTTGCCAGACAAAGTACCCTGAGCATGGGTGAGAGAGGATGAGGAGGATGAGGACGGCTTGGTCATCCACTCGACCAAGTTTTATGCATGTTGCGGCTCAACACGGCCAGCTGCCGAAAAAAAGGCCAAGCGTGTCCCACGGCGACATGCTGATGAGGATGCACCGTCTCCACGAACAGCGCTGTTGCCTCTAGACACAGAACCTTCTTGCCCTCTTTTATTGGCTTGTGACTGTCTGCCTCTCCTTGTTGGCCTTCCAGACATACTAATGGCCTGTAGCTACACTAGGCTGGGATATATATATATATATATATATATATATATATATATTATATATATATATATATACTGATACTGTAGCTAGCAAAATCAACTGCCTGCCTGTAGTATGAGAACACCACCAACCTTCTACAGGTAGCTTTAGGTGAACACTGTGCAGAGCTCGCCAAAAAATAACTTGTAGCTTATTTAGCTGCCTGCGGTAGTGATAGGATCAGGAAAACACCACCAACCTTCTACAGGTAGCTTTAGGTGAACACTGTGCAGAGCTCACACTACACTAACTTGTAGCTTATTTAGCTGCCTGCGGTAGTGATAGGATCAGGAAAACACCACCAACCTTCTACAGGTAGCTTTAGCTGAACACTGTGCAGAGCTCGCAAAAAAATAACTTGTAGGTTTAGCTGAACACTGTGAGGAGGACGCACTACACTAACTTGTAGCTTTAGCTGAACACTGTGCAGAGGTCTCATTACACTAACTTGTAGCTTTAGCTGAACACTGTGCAGAGGTCGCACTACACTAACTTGTAGTTTTAGCTGAACACTGTGAGCAGGACGCACTACACTAACTTTTAGCTTTAGCTGAACACTGTGCAGAGGTCTCACTACACTAACTTGTAGCTTTAGCTGAACACTGTGCAGAGGTCGCACTACACTAACTTGTAGTTTTAGCTGAACACTATGAGCAGGACGCACTACACTAACTTGTAGCTTTAGCTGAACACTGTGCAGAGGTCTCACTACACTAACTTGTAGTTTTAGCTGAACACTGTGATCAGGACGCACTATACTAACCTGTAGCTTTAGCTGAACACTGTGCAGAGGTCTCACTACACTAACTTGTAGTTTTAGCTGAACACTGTGAGGAGGACGCACTACACTAACTTGTAGCTTTAGCTGAACACTGTGCAGAGGTCGCACCACACTAACTTGTAGTTTTAGCTGAACACTGAGGAGGACGCACTACCCTAACTTGTAGCTTTAGCTGAACACTAAGCAGAGGTCACACTAAACTAACTTGTAGTTTTAGCTGAACACTGTGATCAGGACGCACTATACTAACCTGTAGCTTTAGCTGAACACTGTGCAGAGGTCTCACTACACTAACTTGTAGGTTTAGCTGAACACTGTGATCAGGACGCACTTTACTAACCTGTAGCTTTAGCTGAACACTGTGCAGAGGTCTCACTACACTAACTTGTAGTTTTAGCTGAACACTGTGAGGAGGATGCACTACACTAACTTGTAGTTTTAGCTGAACACTGTGAGGAGGACGCACTACACTAACTTTTAGCTTTAGCTGAACACTGTGAGCAGGACGCACTACTCTAACTTGTAGCTTTAGCTGAACACTCTGCAGAGGTCTCACTACACTAACTTATAGCCTAAGCTGAACACTGTGCAGAGGTCGCACTACACTAACTTGTAGTTTTAGCTGAACACTGTGAGCAGGATGCACTACACTAACTTGTAGCTTTAGCTGAACACTGTGCAGAGGTCTCACTACACTAACTTGTCGTTTTAGCTGAACACTGTGAGGAGGACGCACTACACTAACTTGTAGCTTTAGCTGAACACTGTGCAGAGGTCACACTACACTAACTTGTAGTTTTAGCTGAACACTGTGAGGAGGACGCACTACCCTAACTTGTAGCTTTAGCTGAACACTGTGCAGAGGTCACACTAAACTAACTTTTAGCTTTAGCTGAACACTGTGAGGAGGACGCACTACCCTAATTTGTAGCTTTAGCTGAACACTGTGCTCTACACTAACTTCTAGTTTTAGCTGAACACTGTGCAGAGGTCACACTAAACTAACTTGTAGCTTTAACTGAGCACTGTGAGGAGGACGCACTATACTAACTGTAAATAGTCTAGCTGCCTGACTGTGGTACTAATAGGATCAAAAGAACACCAGCAATTTTCTTCAGGTAGCTGTAAATACTGTAACAAGACAAGCCTGCCTGTAGGAAGATAACAGGAACAGATCTAGCTAAACTGAATACAGTGTATATATATATATGCAACACCTGGGATGCATATATATACAAAATACACTATAAGTGCAGCTAACTCACTGACTGTCCTGCCTAATCTAGCTAACTCAAATGAAATGACACTGTCTCTCTCTCTCTCTATCTAAACACAGCGGAACACACTACACAGGGCTGCCGTGCAGGCGGCCTTATATAGTGTGGGGCGTGTTCTAAACCCCCTGAGCCATAATTGGCCAAAGCCACACGCGAACGGCCCATAACGTTCGAACAATCGAACAGCCGATGTTCGAGTCGAACATGGGTTCGACTCGAACGCGAAGCTCATCCCTAATCAACAGCGATAAAGAGAAACAATGTATCTCTCGGTTCTTTTAGATCAGTGATGGCGAACCTTGGCACCCCAGATGTTTTGGAATTACATTTCTCATGATGCTCAACTACACTGCAGAGTGCATGAACATCATGGGAAATGTAGTTCCAAAACATCTGGGATGCCAAGGTTCGCCATCATTATTTTAGATTATAGGAATGAACTAAATGAGGTCAGTTTAACCACTTAAAGACTAAACCTTTTTTGACACTTGTTGCTTACAAGTTATGATCTGTATTTTTTGCTAAAAAATGACTTAGAACCCCTAAACATTATTTATATATATTTCTTTCAGCACAGACCCTAGAGAATAAAATGGAGACCGTTGTGATATATTTATGCCACACTGTATTTGCGCAGCAGTCTTTCAAAAGCAATTTTTTAGGGAAAAATATACTTCAATGAATTAAAAAACTATACAGTAAAGTTAGCCCAATTTTTTTATATAATGTGAAAGATGATGTTACGCTGAAAATTGTGAGGGAATCGTAATCTTTATTCTAAGCAAAAAAATTCAGATTCTCATTTCATCCAGATTCGTGCAGCTCTACCATGGAGGCACCCAAGCTGAGCTGCAGCTCAGTACAGGCATGCCCCACTTTTAAGTACACAATGGGGTTTATTTACTGAAACTGGAAAGTGCAAAAGCAGGCTCCCTTCAGCATAGAAACCAATGAGCTTCTAACCGCAGCTTGTTCAATTAAGCTTTGGTAATAAAACCTGGAAGCTCATTGGTTTCTATGCAGAAGTGAGCCCGATTTTGCACTTTACAGCTTTAGTAAATAAACCCCATTGTGTACTTAAAAGTGGGGTATGCCTGTATGTCCATTTAGACGCGGAGCCGTGGCCCGGCCCCACCCCCTCTCTCTCCTCATTGGCTAACTGACTTTGATTGACAGCAGAGAGAGCCAATGGCGCGGCTGCTGTTTTTTAGCCAATCAGGAGGGAGAGTCCTGGATGGATGAGGTACTTGTGTACATCGCTGGATTGAGATAGGACTCAGGTAAGTATTAGGGGGGCTGAAGGGGGCTGCTGCACACAGAAGTTATTTTTATCCTAATGTATACAGTAAAAAACCTTCTGCCTTTACAACCGCTTTAAACAAAAAATAGGCATATCAATGTCTTAGTGGGATATCCATTATCTGACTTTAGATATACTTAAAGACCTGAGTGAAAACACCTTTAGCTTTAAGAGATCAAGCACCCCGCACCTTTTACGTTATGTATCTCTCCTCTGGTTGAACTTTATTCTGCCAATTTTCCCAGCAACCCTGTCCATACAAGGCTTTAGAGTAAACCTTTCCCACATACCTTCATCATGTCGTGTTTATGGTAAAAAATAGGTCCAGAAGTCATCCATATTTAATTAGGACATTGGAGCTTTTATATGTTATATTAGAAAAATTGCTGTATTAAAAACCGTTATATGGTATAGTAGGGATAGGAACATTTCTTATAAGGACAACCACCTTTATCATTCTTTAAGAGGCAATATAAAATATAATTTAAAAGCACTGAGCAATGGAAAATCATCTGTGTTACTATAGCAGCCACCTAGACTCAAAGTTAAATGAAGTATGTGCCTGGTTATAATGTCTCAAACTCTTCTCTTCCTTAGTGTTTATTCAAGGTCCTAATTTTAAGTGCAGACGAACAGATTTTTTTATATAATTACAGAATGTATTTGATGTCAAACAACGTAAGGCAAGATATGATTTGCAATATGGCACAGAGTTTGAAAATTCCATTTTAATCATGGCATTAATTAAATGAATATCATTTTAGTGAGATCTCAATAGCAGTGTACCTTTGATCTTCTGCAACATCATATTGTATTCATGTGATCAGTTTGCATTAGGAATCTCATATCATATCTAGCAACCTTAAATGAATGCCTGTGCAGGTGTCTTGGTTAAGTTTAATAATATGCTAAAGTGAAATTAAACCTCTGCCATTTTGTTTACTTTTTTTTATTGGGCCCCTGGAGCATTTCTCCATAATGTGCTAGTATGGGGACAATATGGCAGACTTACATGGCAAGCGACTCCAGTACTCCACTTGGTTTGCCAGGCCGTGATGACGTCACGACGCTGACAGGCAGGGAGAGGGGTTATAACAAAAGATACTAATAGGGTATTTTCGGTCATATACATCCTACCTGTCAGTCGTTTATTTCTTATTTAGGTTCAATTCAACTTGTTTACACACGTGACATGGATGGCCGTACCTCTGAAAAGCAATCCATGGTCATTTTCCACAACCATTTTCATATGTACTTCTTGACTGAACAGATGCCATGCACACATAGTTAAAGTCTTGCAGTCATAAAGAGATAGACTTGCATGATGATGAACCCTTTGTCGCATAAAGAGCTCTGCTCGTGTGCCCATTTTATTGCTGTCCAGTTAAAACAGAACTACACTGCATGTAAGAACCGCAAGCCAAAAACTCTATTTAATTCATTTTTAATATTCAAAGCAAACTCACCCATCCATCCATGTCTTAATGATTTATTTTGTTGAGAAATCACTTTGAAAAAAGCCTTCTAGCCTTTCTGGCTGTAGCCATCCTGAGTAAAGGAAAAGGATTTATGTAGCATTTGCTTCCTTGAATCCATCTGTTCTTAGCTCAGGCATGCAGGCCGGAGGGTGTGCTTAGCTGAGAAAACCCCTTCCTCACCTCCTCCAGACTCCTGAGATGTATGACATGATTTGCCCAGGCCTGGAAACCAGAAAGTAGCTGAAGAAATATAAAAAAAACTGTTTAAAACAAGTGAAAATGATCTACTTTCATATCTATTTACTAATGCTAATAGCATAAGGATTAAAATTGTCAATGTTGATTGAGGGAGTGTCCACATGGACATATCGAAATAAATTGTAGCCATCCTAAGGTCCTGCACAAACAGGTGTTAAAATGTGGTGCTCATCTTAAAAAAAATATAGTGCTCAGTTCACATTCTTTAGGCCGGCCTTACATGGATCAAAATTCATTCGGTTCAGCAGGGACCAGCCATATTTTGGTCCATGCCTGGGCTTTAGTTGTACAGAAGTCAGTCTACTGATCAGCTTCTGTACAACCACCTTCTTGGATTTTCCCTGCCCGATCAGTGCCTCAGGCTATAGCTGGCAGCATTGGTCAGTGTATTCTGATTGCGGGGGAATTCTCCCTGCTTTCAGAACACAAAGGTTCCGCAAGGAGGATTCCCCCTCCACCTTGAACGTGTGGATGGTAGGAAATTAGTCTTTTTTTTTTTATTTAGCGCTGTTGTTGAAAGAAAAAAAAAAAACTCATAAATGGGCTACTTAACAGTGAAAACTTCCTAAAGCCTGGTGCAGATAGGATGTATTAAGTTAAATGACTCAATGTAGACAAGTACTAAGTGATGTGTCACCTTCATTTTGCTCTGTGATATGTAGAAATAGATGCAGCATCAGGAGGTGTTAAAGCTTAAAACCCTGGTCATGTGTTGCTCTCCCATGGTCATGTCCCTAGCACTAAAAATAGCTGACCAGCTATGCTTGTGTATATTTAGCCTTAATTAGGTTGCAAAGTGCAAAATCCACATTTTTTATATTTATAGTTAATAAATTGCTGAAACCTAAAACGAATAATAACAGTTAGGCCCCTTTCACACTGGGGCGGTTTGCAGGCGCTATTGCGCTAATAATAGCGCCTGCAAACCGACCAGGAAGTGCTGCTGCTTTGATTCCAGTGTGAAAGCCCCGAGGGCTTTCACACTGGAGCGGTGCGCTGGCAGGATGGGAAAAAAAGTCCTGCTAGCAGCATCTTCGGAGCGGTGAAGGAGCGGAGTGTATACTGCTCCTTCACCGCTCCTGCCCATTGAAATCAATGGGACAGCGCGGCTATACCGCCGGCAAAGTGCCTCTGCAGAGGCGCTTTGCGGTGGTTTTTAACCCTTTCTCGGCCGCTAGCAGGGGGTAAAACCGAATACCGACAGTAAAGCGCCGCTTACAATAGCGGAGCTTTACCGCCGACGCCGCCCCCCGCCCCAGTGTGAAAGGGCCCTTATAGAAAATTTAAAGTGTTACTAAACCACCTGCATTTGCCATATCTGGTCTCCCACAGTACACAGAACATGGAAATGCAATTATTTTAGTAAATTAAACTGATAAATAACCTTTCTCATGAGCAGTATATAACAGTCTTGTGGCTTGTATCAGTTCCAAGTAAAGCTTGTAGGAGGAGTTTCATTCTCCCCCTGATCCTCTGTCTGGACATGTCTGGACAGTGCTGATCACATGCACTCTCCCAAGAAATAAAAAAACAACTACTCTCTAGCAATACACACCAAACTGAGCATGTGCAGCCCGTCCCCTGGCTCTGTAAATATCAGGTTATTTTTTGGAGACAGTGGAAGAAGAGGGGGATCAGAGAGACAGGATCAAACAGCCTTTATATACAATGCAAAGGCTTAACCCCTTAGGTTCCACAGTGAGCATAGCAAGCATGCTTTACTGCATATACAGACTGATTTTACTGTTGTGGGTTTAGTAACACTTTAAGGATATTTACAACTTTCACGCAACTTAAACTTGGCCAAATTTTTTTTATAAAATAAAAAATTTTGCTCACCCAAGTCCGGCTTATGGTGTCACCATGCATTCAATTCTCTCTCCTCCATAGATTGACATAGCTATCAACGATGGTGGTGGTTGGCATTGACACAGTATAGTTCTCACCAATGTAAGCTATGGTAGTTGTAAAATGAGGCAGATGCAGACAATAGGATGTTTTGGTATTTAGTTAGAATATTAGCTCATTGGGATATTAGTAGCACTTTCAAAGAGTGAGATAATGTTATGGAGGTCAAAACAACCTTGTCATTAGAAACTATAAAGGTAAAAACTGAGGAACCGAGAGTGACAGGTAGCCACATACACCTTCTCACATGTCAGCGTTTAATATGATGTAGAATGCAGACTGGGATCTCTGTGCTAATTTCGATACTATCAAAATTGTACTCATTCTGGCTGGATGTCTGTGTACAATACCTCTCTGTACAGTATATACAGTATGCTACATACTTCCCAACTAGGGTCGGCCCAAGACATTGTGCTGCCTGGGCCCAAGAATGAACAGAACATCAGATTAAAAATGCCATAAATCTATTCCCTATTTTGTAGACGCTATAACTTTTATGAAAACCAATCAATATACGCTTGTTGCGATTCTTTTTAATCAAAAATATGTAGCAGAATACATATTGGCCTAATCTGATGAAGGCATATTTTTATAGCCAAAATCTATAGGAGGGGTTTCCACCATCTCTGCTAAGTTTTATTTTATACAGTATGTCTCATTTTTAGTCTGATGTGTATTATATGTGAATTTATGTATCAGAGACCGTAATTGTAACATTGAAGTCTATTGAGATTTCCATACATTAGAGGATTCCACCATTATTGTTAAGTTATTAACAGTAAGTAATCAGTAAGTTAGCGCTGCACTTTTTTTTGTGGTTTGGGAACACATAACAGTGCTTAGCGGCAGACCTTTTACTGACACTTTTTTTATTTTACCTCCAGCAGTTTATAGTAAATAGTAGTGTTGTGATTACCTATTATACTAAAGATCGGCATGTGGAATTATTAAACATCAACAGATTTCAGTTGTGCCCCACCAGGCCGGCCGTCCATGGACAATGTGCCTGACTGCTGAGTTCATCGCCCCATCCCTGCTCTCAGTGCACTGATTGGCACTGACAGGCAGCAATGATTGACACTGATAGGTGGCACTGATTGACACTAATAGAAAGCACTGTATGGCACTGATTGGCACTGATAGCTAGCACCAATGGGCCCTCATTGGCACTGATAGGTGGCACTAATTGGCAGCACTAATGGCACTGATAGGCTACAATGATTGGCACTGATAGGCAGCACTGATAGGCAGCACTGATTGGCACTGACAGGCAGCACTGATTGGCAGCACTGATGGGCACTAACTGGCAGCACTGATGGGCACTAACTGGCAGCACTGATAAGCAGCACTGATAGTTGGCACTGATGGGCGCTGATAGGTGGCACTCATGGGCGTTGATTGGCAGCACTGATGGGCACTGCAATGTGGCACTGATAGGTGGCACTGATTGGAAGCACTGGCACTGAGTGGCGGCACTGGTAGGTGGCACTGATTGAAAACACTGATTGGCACTGATAGGTGGCATTGGTTGGCACTGATATTAGGTGGCACTGATTGGCACTGACAGGTGGCACTGATTGGAAGCACTGATTGGCACTGACAGATGGCACTGATTGGAAACACTGATTAGCACTGACTGGCAATGACAGGGGGCACTTATTGACACAGACAGATGGCACTGATTGGAAACACTGTCACTGGCAGGTGGCACTGATTGGAAACACTGATTGGCACTGACAGGTGGCACTGATTGACACTGACAGGTGGCACTGATTGGCACTGGCAGGTGGCACTGATTGGCACTGACAGGTAGCATGGATTGGCATTGACAGGTGGCACTGATTGGAAATAATGATTGGCACTGACAGGTTGCACTGATTGACACCAACAGGTGGCACTGATTGGCACTGGCAGGTGGCACTGATCGGCACTGGCATGTGGCACTAATTTGCACTGACAGGTGGCACTGATTGGAAACACTGATTGACACTTGCAGGTGGCACTGATTTGCATTGATTAGCACTGACAGGTGGCACTGATTGGAAACACTGAGAGAGACCAGCTGTCAAAATTCAGCTGTGATGCCGGGGGTGGGTGGGGTGGGACCCAGCAGCTATCAAACACCAGCCAGGGGTGGGTGGGACCCAGTAGCTATCAAACACCAGCCAATGAAGAAAGGGGCAGGGCTACATACATGTAGAGGCCCGCCCAGATCCCATCCCATCGGCTGGTGTTTGATAGCTGCTGGGTCCCGCCCACCCCCGACATCAACGCTCAATTTTGACAGCTGGTTTCTCTCTGCATTCAGTTACATTAAATGACAGTCAGTGTCACACACTGAGTGGATCTTACAAGCAGAACGATCTACTCAGTGTGAAACTGTCTCACAGGCAGCAGGGGCTGCACACTCATTGGATGCAGCCTTTCACAGCAGTCCCACAGACAGATCTCGGGAGACAGCCGGCACGGGTGACCGTACGGGTACAACTTGTCACTGTTGGCTGCCGCCTGGGACCATGGCCCACTGGATCCCATGGTAGGGCCGGTCCTGTTCCCAACGCTCCACTCAGTGCTGTAAGTTATATACTCCATGCTGATTATCTTTGCTGTATAGTCATATAGAAGTTTATTTGGGCCACCAAGATTCACAAATGTTACCCAGTCCAATAAACGGGAATGCTTTTGCTAGTAAGAAAGTAGGACAAAAATCTTGACCTGAAGCAGGGCTATAAGACTTGTTTTTATAGAGAAACGATCATTGCATGTTCAGAATGCCAAAGATATAGGGACATTGATTTTTATGTATCTTTGTACTACTAGTCTCTGTTATCTAATTCTTCCTAAGATGCTGTTTTTGCATATTTTACTTTGACAAATGTTGCACCAGTTCACTGATACCAATGTTGTAGCTATAACAGATCCTTTTACTGTAAACTTTGTCTCTATAATATAATTATAGAGCTCTAGCTATGTAAAGAGAAAGTAATATTCTTAAAGCAGTACATCTGACATTCACAAAAGATTCACTGCAAGTGAATCTTCCTGGTACAGGTGCTTTCAATTATAGTAATTGATTCACTGGCAGTGAATGTGTGGTGAAAGTCACATTCACTGCTTTATACACATTCCACTAAGTGTTCCAAATTCTATCATTGTGCTATAACTTAGATCACACACTTAGATCATTTCCTTTCTTTTCTTTTACCTTGCCAGCTAATGAATACATGACCCAAATCTTACATAGTCTGGTTGAAAAAAGACACAGGTCCATCTAGTTCAACCAATAATAATAATAATGCTGAATATTCCATAAAAAAAACACTTATCATAATCTTGCAATCGAGAATTTATCTTCATATTTGTTCTTTTTTTATGTAATGTAGAACAAAGAAAATCCTGCTTGCTTAAGAAACCATTTTACAACATCAGTGTAACCAGACCTTTTATGGCTATTTGCATACATGCTAGACTTTGGCCTGATTTGATTTGCATATTTTATTTGACTGTGGCATCAGTATTTGAACACTTAGAGCTGTGGCTGCAATTATATGTACCCTTTAACATGTTAAGATAAAGCATGGTGCTGTGCACTCTCCTTAATGAATAGCATCTACTGCATGCTTTTTTCCTCTAGTGCTGATGTCAGCGCTCTAGCAGAACCTCAGAAACACTCAGAATACGGGAGGACTTTGCTGTACAAAAAATGTACTTTTAATTCAAGAGCCAATCCATCATGACTTTTATGAAAAACAGAGATAAACAAGAAGTTCATCTTTAGCTTTAGGATAATGGGTGGTAAAATGCTTTATCTTTTATCAGTCATTTACCACCTATATATTTATAAATATGCAGGTGCATGGTAGATAGATAGATAGATAGATAGATAGATAGATAGATAGATAGATAGATAGATAGATAGATAGATAGATAGATAGATACTGGACACTTTCACCAACTTCCTGCCCAGGCCAATTTTTAGCGTTCAGCGCTGTCGCACTTTGAATGACAATTGCGCAGTCATGTAACACTGTACCCAAACGAAATGTTTTATCATTAAATAGATGATAGATAGATTATGGGATATGTTTTCTACTGTTACTTATTTATTTACAGCAGAACCCCGGTAAGTAACTTTTTGGCAAACCTACATTGGTCCAACGTGGTTTGGTACAAGTATGCATATCTGATACCTGGAAGGCAAGTAGTAGTCTACAAGTACACTACACACAGTGATAGCAGTGATCTTCTGGGAGCTTCTCTAGCGGCTTCCCCTCTACCATCTGAGGCACGGGGGTCACTCACACGTCACTGCCACTAAAATTCCACCACCTCCTTCACCCCCACCAAAGAAAGTATCGTATTTTATTTCAATGAATACAGGGCATTCTCTGATTGGACAAGGTTGAGAGGTAGGGAATATGACATCACAATCTCCAGTGTGCATTGGGTAGAAGAGAAGGCGCTGGAGCAGCACCTGGAAGATGACGGCTATCAGCATATGTCGCATTTACTACAAGGATTGCCAGCAGCCCCAGCAGCCCCCCGAATATCAGTTATCGATATGTACATCGAACAAAGCTGGACCAATGTAAGTTTGCAAAAAAATAAAATAATTCCTGGAGTTCCAATTTAAGTTTCCTGTTTTTCACTAGTAAATGTTAAATTAAGCTTTCTGTTTCGAAAACATCGATGGGTGTAAATACAGGGCATTCTCTGATTGGACAAGGTTGAGAGGTAGGGAATATGACATCACAATCTCCAGTGTGCATTTGGTAGATGGGACGGCGCTTGAGCAGCTCCTGGAAGATGACGGCTATCAGCATATGTCGCATTTACTACAAGGATTGCCAGCATCCCCAGCAGCCCCCCGAATATCAGTTATCGATATGTACATCGAACAAAGCTGGACCAATGTAAGTTTGCAAAAAAATAAAATAATTCCTGGAGTTCCAATTTAAGTTTCCTGTTTTTCTCTAGTAAATGTTAAATTAGGCTTTCTGTTTCGAAAACATCAATGGGTGTTTCTTACTGCTATGAAAAACTAGACATTTTACATGCCCTCTCTGCTGTGCCCGGGCAATAAAAGCAATTCTTCTAGAGATCTGTTGCTTCTGTAACTTAATGATGATCATTCTTCAGAATCGAAAAGTTGTTCTGTATGGTGGAAAAGTACATGGTTAATTCTCACTGCTTTTGGTTTTGAAGGTGAATTGTGATGTTGTGTGCAGTAGTATTGATATTGCTGAAGTTCTAGGTAAAACATCCTACTTCTGACAGCTTAAATGCCATACAAAACATGTCAAGGTCCCAGGAGTGTGATCCTGATTTCCTTTCTCTTCTGCCTTTCTGCTAGCAGAAGTAAGGACTCACTCGGGGACCAAAGTGTTGACCTTTCCAAGACACATTTTTGCTCAGTTTATAAGTCCCATGAGCGTGCTTTGTTGAAATATTGTGGTGACTCTATGGCCTGCACCTGTGCACCAGAGCTAATTGGCACCAATGGTCTCATCTGGAAATGTTTTAACCTAGTTGTGTTATGCATTTGTGAATTTTACTGTTAGCTAGACTGTTTTCTTTAAACTTGTTGAAAGATATGTACAAAACCTTATCATAGATGTATAAGTAGAATGTATTATAACTGTTCCTGGCAAACTAAGGGTCAATCACAAAAATGATATGGTTTTCCATTTTACATGTCACCCTGGAATAAAACACACATCGCTGAAAGATTCCTAAGAACATTGTGTTTATTTGGAGCTTTTCAGCTTTTCATTGCTCAAGAGGTTAAATTATATTTGTCCAGGCTTTTGTATTCAGGTCTTGGCTGTGAAGATCATGCTGTCGTTTTGTCCTTGTCACAAGACAATGACACCTTCCAAACAGCGGTAAAGAGTCACATGATTGTCTAGAAAATGACAGTGACTTTTATGTTGTCAAAACCATAGCAGATCTGTGACAGTAAGTTTACCAGGGAATAACCTGAGAGGCTTAATTTTGCACTGAGCTTTATGGCAGGAAATATGAATTTTAACACCTAACTAAAATTGTGCTTAGATTACCTGAATGGAAAATTGTAAACCTCAGTAAAGCTTACACCTGATCTCAGGGACATAACTAGAAGTCAAAAGGCCCATAGCAAACATTTTAATAGGCCTCCAAAGAAAGAAAAAATGATACAACACCCTAATTCCCATGGCAGGTGACAAATGTCTGAAAAGGACAAGGTGGCAATATTTAGGTAGGTACAGAGCTATAGAGGGGAAGGTTGGGTCTTATTGGGCCACAGGGCTGGAGAAAACAGATACCCTGTTTCCCCGAAAATAAGACCTAGCGAGATTGTCGGTGATGGCTGCAATATAAGCCCTACCCCCCAAATAAGCCCTACCCTGTTTCCCTGAAAATAAGCCCTACCCTGAAAAGAAGACCTACAAAGACTTTAACTAGGGCTTATTTAGGGGGTAGGGCTTATATTGCAGCCATCACCGACAATCATGCTAGGTCTTTTTTTCAGGGAAACAGGGTAAGTGTACATTGTTTAAAAGTACACTTATACTTTAAAGTAACCCTCCCACTAATATAACATAATGATACTTAGGCCTCATGCACACTGGGCATTATAAAAACAGCAGTAGCTTTAGCTGTAGAATGCTGCTAAGTTTTTGCTTTAGCGGTTTAAATGTTTTTTAGAGTTTGTATTTTAGCTTTTTTTTTTTGCAAAACTATACTCCCACAAGAGCTTATGGCTCAAATACACTCATAAACGCTGAACAGCCAAGTTTTTCAGCTTTTTTCAGCATTTTTAGAGTTAGAACATGGACATGTGCATGGACACATAGGATAACATGCTGGAGATAGAAAAAAAAACAAAAACATCTGAAGCCAAAAACAGCAGTTGTAAAAATATCCAATGTGCATGAGACCTAAGAATGAAGCAGTGTGGAATAGGGAACCTATATTATGGCATATGGAATGAGGCATTGAAGAATAGGTAACTTACAGCTTTGTTGCATGGAATGAGGTGTTGCAGAACAGGGAACGTACAGTCTGGGGTGGTGAGGAATAGCGATGGTAAAGCGTGCAGAATAGGGAAGGTACAGCACGGCAAACTGAATGAACCAGTGTGGATTAGTGAACACACAGCATAGTTAAGCTATGCTATACTCACCTCCCATGCAGTGGTCACTGTCCGTTGCCAGTGCCAGCATCTTCTACTGTGTTTCTGTTTTCGGACATCTTCATTGGCTGGTGTAGGATGATGTTACTCCTGCACATGTTCAGAAATCTGTTTTTATGGGCCAACAGCTGTTAGCTGAGCTGCACAAGTACAAATCAGTTTACGTGAGAGCATGCGGGTAGGTGAATTGTATTGCAGAAGAGACATTGCATGTTTCTTCTGCAATAAAAAATGTGCCTTCACAGAGAATAACACCAGAACTTTAGTTCCTTTTTAATGCAATGAGGCGGAGTGGAATAGTGAACATACCTGTACAGCATGGAATATGAAGTGTAATAGCAGAGTTACTTTGATACCTTAAAGCAGTTCTTTACCCCGTTCGAAAAAAATGTAAAAGTCTTCAGCTACAAATACTGTAGCTGCTGACTTTTAATAAAAGGACACTCACCTGTCCAGGGGGTCCAGCGCCGTCCTCGCCCTAACCGGTTTTTCACCGGTCTTCAGGTCCTTGGTGCCAGCCTGTTTACTGTGGACAGCCGGCTGTGATTCCTTGTGGCTTCACAGCCGGCTGAAGTTGTGCTGCAGCTTGTGAGTGGTCCTGGGGAAGGAGGAGAAGAACTACCGGTGGATCCACTACAGCGAATCGACAGAAAGTGTGAGCGAGTACAACTCAAAACCGGATACCAGCCCCCCACCCCCCACCCCCCACCAAAAAAAGTGTCAACAACAGTAGAGAAGGGGGGGAGGGCATAAAGTGGAACTTTCCCTTTAGGATGAAGTTCCACTTTAAGGGCCTGTTCAAACCACTGTGCTAGTAACGTACATTGGTGCCATTTATCCTAATGCGCATTGCAAGGCAGTACAATGAAGTAACATCCAGCCCCAGGGATGAGGAGTGGTGGGTGACTCTGTAAGTCAGTTATTATTACCTATTCAGACCTCTGTCAGTGCAGCCTTGCAAATGCAGTGACATCTTGCTCGAAGCAGCAGGTTAAAAATAGACAGCACCAAAAAAGTGTTTTCTTTTTTTCCTTTGTATTTTATTTCTAATGTCTTTCTACCTCCTGACATTTGGGTGTAAATTCAACAGCAAATGTAAAAAGCAACAGGGTTGTGGATCGACTTAGAAGAGTTATAAGTCTCTCTCAAGATCAGATAGAAAAATAGACTGTGGGAGCTCTGCATATTATTTATATGATTTCCTGTCTTGTGAAAGAATGCCAAAGAAAGCATGCATGCAAAAGTATCCAATAGTTTTGTGACTTGTAGCCCAGCTCAGCTAAAAAACACAAACCAGGCCCTTTGGAACTGGTATACATTTTAAGGGGAACCCCAGGCAAAAAATGCTGTGGGGTGCCCACGTTCTGGTGTGGATTTTAATGGAAAATGGCATGCCAAAATCAAGAAAAAAATTGAAATCATGGATGCCCCTTTTGACATAAACGGGGCACAGTGGTTGTTGTCTCCTGGTGCGGCAAAATGTGGTGTCAGCCCCCCCACCCCCTAGCCAGCCAATGTACTCGGCCTTACCGCTGCGGAGTGACAGCAGCACAGGCAGTAGGGCACTGAGCAGGCTAGCACATCCAAACAGCTCTCCCTCCCTAGCCTGCCACAGTGCTACTAGATGGTGTGACCCCTCTGGTGGGTGTCACCAGGGTGTGTTGCGCACCCCCATAGCGATGCCACTGAGGGGGCACACAGATACCATCCCCCTACATGAATGAGAAAGGGATACATATTACCACTGTTTATTCACAAAAAAGTAAACAAAAACACTTTTAGGCCCCTTTCACGCTGGCTCTCTGATCAGGTTCGCCTGTCAGTTTTTCAGGCGGATCTGATCGGAGCCTCCATTCACTCCTATGGAGCGGCGGATGTCAGCGGTGACATGTCTGCTGACACCCACTGCTATCCGATCCTGCCTGTGAAATCCAGATGGATGGAGACCCTATCCGTGTGGCGGATCGGATGGGATCAGATGAAAATGGACAGGGTCCATTCGATCTCCCCATAGAGGAGAGCGGGGCTCTGACAGGTCCGTCTCAGCACAGTGAGCGGAGATGGACCTGTCATCCGCCTGCTCAGTGGGGATCAGCGGATCGACCCCCCCCCACCTCGCTGAGCAAGCGGAGTCCGCCAAGTGGATAAGCCTGTGTGAAAGGACCCTAAGGCTGGATTCACACCTATGCATTTTTTGTGCTTTTTGCATTTTGCAGATTTGGACTACAGATAGTGTTCCATAGGAAACAATGTTAAATGGACTCTAGTGCAAATCTGCAAAATGCAAAAAGCACTAAAACTACGTAGGTGTGAATCCAGCCTAAAGGCCAGTTCACACCAGATGCAGTTCCGTGCGCTTTTTTTCTGTACTAAAAATGCATGCAAAGTGTTTTCGATGTATTCCAATGGCTCTAGTTCACACCAATGCAGTCAGTTCCAGTCAGTTTCTGGTCAGTTTCTGCACCGGAAACTGACTGCACTGGTGTGAACTAGAGCCATTGGAATACATGGAAAACACTGTGCATGCATTTTTAGGCTCGATTCACATCTATGCATGTTGCTTTTGAGCGTTTCTGCAGTGTTTTTTGTGGTGCTTGCCGCGTTTTTGAGCAGCAATTTTACAGTGTTTTTGCCGCGTTTAGCGGTTTTTTTTTTACAGTTTTTTTTTTAAGACTGTATACAGTCTAAAAAAAAAAGAGAAAAAAACGACAAAAACGCAAAACACGTCAAAAACGCCACAAAAACGTTGTAAAAACGCTATACTTGCGTTTTTGATGCTGGTCCATTGAATTCTATTACATGCAAAATGCTGCATTTTGCATTAAAAAAAGTCTCTGACCCTTTCCAAAAATGCAGAGGTACAAAAATGCATTGATGTGAACATGTTCCATAGGAACCCATGTTAAAAAATTGTCATGCATTTCTGCAAAATGCATCAAAACACGCATTAGTGTGAATGTAGCCTTAGGGCCAGTTCACACCACAAAAATGCATTCCGGATACGTTCTGGATCAGTTTTTGCATACAGTTCACACAACACGCAGTTCCAATGCATTTTTGATACAATTTGCTATGTTCCAGTACAGTTCTGTGCAGAAAAAATGCAGCACGCTCTACTTTTTTCCTGCACCGGAAACTGACTGCCCTGGTGTGAACTAGAGCCTATGGAATACATGGAAAACACTGCATGCATTTTTAGTTGTGCCACAATGTACATCTATCATCAATCACCTTGTCTAGTGATGCAGATCTACGTCATGCACGATGAATGGTGCCCGCTGAAAAAAAAAAAAACCTGCTGACCACTTACTTGTCTGATTCCAGCAACTGCCTGCCTGCCCGCAAGTGAGAGCTCCGGCAGATGACAATCAAAGGAGTGTGGTCAATGTTATTTTTTCTTGCGGGCATAACATTTTGGAATAGATGAATGGAATCACCAGCCACTTTGTTTGCAAACAGAAGTAAGCGGCTAATGCTGTCAATTGCCAGCAATGTTTTTTTTGCGTGTAAATGTCTATTTTGCTGTAGTAGGTTGTAACCAATGCACAGATGCGCCACTTAACAAGCAGGTTAAGAGCATTACTAGGCATGTTATTTAAAGATATTTTGCATATTTAATGTTTCAATTTAAGCATTTGTAAAATTTCTGCTCCTTGCCAAGCCCAAGCGGAAGTTTTCAAAAGATGATGTCTGCTTTGGTATATGTTCCCAAGAACAGTGCCCAGCCCCCCTCCATGTCAGATGTTTAAAGTGGTTGTAAAGGCTCAAGTTTTTTTACTTTCATGTATTCTTTGCATGAAGGTAAAAACCTTTTGTGTGCACTCCCCCCCTCCCAATATTTACCTGAGCCCCATCTCGATCCAGCGATGTGCACAAGAGCAGTTTCTCTCCTGGGTCTCGTCCTCCTCATTGGCTGAGACAGCAGAGAGAGCGGGGAGAGCGAGAGCAGGGCTGGGCCATGCTCCGTTTGTGAATGGACAAACAGAGCAGCGTCTCGGGAGTGGGCCTGCTGGGGTGCCCCCATAGGAAGCTGCTTGCTATGGGGGCACACTGTAGGAGGGAGGGGCCAGGAGCACCAATCAGGGACCTGAAGAGGAGGATCTGGGCTACTCTGTGCAAAACCACTGCATAGGGTGGTAAGTATGACATGTTTGTTATCTTAAAAAAAATCTGGTTTTAATATCACTTTAACAATCCATTGTCTGATTTTTAACAGCTTAGTGGGTTTTACTTTTGACATCTGAACTTATATTGTTCACTGAACCTGCCTTGAACTGCACTTAGGTATGTTCAGCTTATTCCTAGTTATGACCAGCAGTGTCGCTTTGCCTGGGCACCTGAAACACTCATCCAGTTCCCCTAACAAGAGTTGTCAGGCCTGTAAAACACTGGTGGTGCAGTGAAATGACATGCTGATTTGTGCTCCAATATTCACAAACCTGCAGAGCTATGCTAACAATTGATCAGTTGTTCTCCCAGTTCAGGCAGGCAGCAGAGAAAGTCCTGGGGGTGATCTTAAAGGCCACATAACACCTACTGGGTGGGTACATGTAGGGAAGATCTGTGCAAAAAGAACTGATAGAGGAATAACTTCACCTTTAACTGCAAGCTTGATGACAGAATCATGTCTTTGTATTTGTATAGGCTTTTGAAGGGCAGTCCCCCAACAGGGCAATCTCTTCAGACAACTGACTCTCAGGTCATTCTCTTTATATTGTAATTTTTGAAGGGCTGTTGCTACACATAGCAGGCTGTCTAAGGTAGTTCTTTTTCTAGATTATTCTCTTTACCAGGCAAGGCAGGGACTCCCGGGTAATCTCTCTACCTAACTTTCTCTCTACATCAGGGACGTGCAGCCACTGAAGGAAGCAGGTTCCTATGACCTATGGTTCCGGAGATATGGGGCTCCTTGTACAGCCTGTCAGAAGCTACATACAGAGCCGCCAGTTTAAATAGAAGCTGGCACACTATGTTTGCAACAGACTGAGAGGTTGAGCTCACAGTGCCTCTCCTCACTTCATATCAGAGGCACTGAGCTCAATGAACAGCTTGGAGTCTTGGACCAATGGTAAAGTACAATTAGCCCCAGCTGTCCAATAAAAATGCTGCAGTGGAGGCTGTCCTCTCACTGCAGTGTCATAGAAGGATCATGTGTCTAAAAGACAAATGCTCCCTTTCAGCCCAGCCCTCTTAACGAGAAGGAAATAACATGTTTATGTGTATGAGATTTACCCACAATCCCATAATTTCCTGTGAAAGATGATGTTACGCCAAGTAAACAGATACCTAACATGTCATGCTTTAAAATTGCGCACACTCATGGAATGGCGCCAAACTCCAGTACTGTAATTTTTTACAGGTTACATGTTTAGAGTTACAGAGAAGGTCTAGTGCTAGAATTATTGCTCTCGCTCTAACAATCGCAAGGTATGTAACCTGTGTGTATCTGGCTCTGATACTAGCCAGTGCCTCACCAGCCACTGACCTCACCGCACGTCCCTGCTCTACATGGCAGCCTTTGACAAAGCAACATGGCAGCCTATGCAACATATACCAATCTTCTTAGCAGAATAGTTGGTTCACACTGTAACCTTTTCGAATATACTGTTGCTATGACTGTGGCATATGAATGGCTTTTTCTGTTGTCACATGACAGTGACACTTTCCAAACAACAGTAAAGCATCACATGACTAACAAACACTGCGACCTTTATATTGTTAAAATCTTGTTAGATCTGTATGAACATATTCATGGAAGTAAAATGAACAACCCAAATAGCTATGTACATTTTAAAATTATTATTCTGGAGATTTTGTGAAAACATATAAAGTATATGCCTTTCAAGTGAAGCGTAGTATGAAAATCTTGGCTATAGCCCTGCTGTTGACTGCTATTACAACAGATGCTAGCAGTACTGGGCTTCTTTTGACAATATTGGCATCACTCATTGAAAGCCAGCAGCAGTGCTTCAAATGGGACCCCGTATCCATGTATTTTTACTAATACAGCTGCTTCTCTGGAGTAAAACATGTTCATTGACAAGTACAGTGCCTTGAAAAAGTATTCATATCCCTTGAAATTTTCCATATATTGCCACGTTGCAACCAAAAACATAAATGTATTTTATTGGGATTTTATGTGATAGCCCAACACAAATTAATTGTGGAAAGAAAATGATAAATGGTCTTCAAAATTTTTTACAAAATTTACAAATAAATATGTGAAAAGTGTGGCATGCATTTGTATTCAGACCCCTTTACTCTGATACCCCTAACTAAAATCCAGTGGAACCAATTGCCTTCAGAAGTCACCTAATTAGTAAATAGAGTCCACCTGTGTGTAATTTAATCTCAGTATAAGTACGGCTGTTCTGTGAAGCCCTCATAGGTTTGTTAGAGAACCTTAGTGAAAAAACAGCATCATGAAGGCCAAGGAACACACCAGACAGGTCAGGGATAAAGTTGTGGAGAAGTTTAGAGCGGGGTTAGGTTAAAAAAATATCCCAAGCTTTGAACATCTCACGGAGCACTGTTCTATTCATCATCCGAAAATGGAAAGTGTAATGCACAACTGCAAATCTACCAAGACATGGCTGTCAACCTAAATTGTCAGGCCGGGCAAGAAGAGCATTAATCAGAGAAGCAGCCAAGAAGCCCATAGTAACTCTGGAGGGGCTGCAGAGATCCACAGCTCAGGTGGGAGAATCTGTCCACAGGACAACTATTAGCCGTGCACTCCACAAATCTGGCCTTCATGGAAGAGTGGCAAGAAGAAATCCATTGTTAAAAGAAAGCCATAAGAAGTCCCATTTGCAATTTGCTAGAAACCATGTGGGGGACACACCAAACATGTGAAAGAAGGTGCTCTGGTCAGATGAGACCAAAATTGAACTTTTTTGGCCTAAAAGCAAAACGCTATGTGTGTTGGAAAACTAACACTGCACATCACCCTGAACACACCATCTCCACCGTGAAACATGGTGGTGGCAGCATCATGTCTTGGGGATGCTTTTCCTCAGCAGGGACAGGGGAGCTGTTCAGAGTTGATGGGAAGATGGATGGAGCCGAATACAGGGCAATCTTAGAAGAAAACTTGTTGGAATCTGCAAAAGACTTAAGACTGGGACAGAGGTTCACCTTCCAGCAGGACAACGACCCTAAACATATAGACAGAGCTACAACGGAATGGTTTAGGTCAAAGCATATTCATTTTCTAGAATGGCTCAGTCAAAGTCCAGATCTAAACCCGGCTGAGAATCTGTGGCAAGACTTGAAAATTGCTGTTCACAGCACTCTCCATCCAATCTGACAGAGCTTGAGCTATTTTGCATAGAAAAATGGGCAAAGACGTCACTCTCTAGATGTGCAAAGCTGGTAGAGACATACCCAAAAAGACTTGCAACTGTAATTGCAGTGAAAGGTGGTTCTACAAAGTATTGACTCAGGGGGGCTGAATACAACACGCCACACTTTTCACATATTTATTTGTAAAAAAATTTGAAAACCATTTATCATTTTCCTTCCACTTCACAATTATGTGCCATTTTGTGTTGGCCTATCACATAAAATCCCAATAAAATACATTTACGTTTTTGGTTGTAACATGACAAAATGTGGAAAATTTCAAGGGGTGTGAATACTTTTTCAAGGCACTGTAAATAGCACAATGAAGTGAATAGAACTAAATGTTATCAAACACCCAAAAATAGCAAACACCATAGGAACCAACATAGATATTAGTTTGGCCCAAAAAGTGGGAAGCAAATAAAGTTATGGAGCTTTCTGAAAGCAAGTTATATTGGAAGCTTTATTTGTACTTGTAGTTCTGCTGCCCTGGGCTGGCTACATTTAAAATGGAATTCCATTCAAAAGTGTATAAAGTGGAAAAATATTAATGCACAAACCAAATATAAATAGAATAGAACTGAGTAGCTGCCAACATAAAAAAATGTGTTCCCAGACAGTGCTAATTTGCTAAAAGTAAATGGGGCACTCACTCAATGAGTGAGCGTCAATAGCATAAAAGAAAAAAACTATAATTAATAATATGCAAATACATAAAGTGACAGTGCATCAAATAACATGAACTTCACGCACCATAAGGTGCCATATTAATAAAATGACAATGCAATACAATGAGTATAAAAGTGCTCAATCAGAAAGAAATTCATAGGTAACATTCATAAGTAAAGTGCTTGTGTGAAGAAAAAAATCAATGAATCCAAATCATAAAGGTGCTCAATCAAAGAAAAGTTCATAAATTGAAGTGCTTGTATAAAGAGAGATCAATAAATCCAGATCATAAACATCCTCCACTATTCGAAGTGCGCTTGTGGTTTGCCCCAGCCTCTCACCTCACACTACAGGTCTAGTTGAGCTTGGGTGTAATGGATATCTTCACAATCCAAACAGTAAATGCCTATTTCTGGGACCTCCAATCAGACTGGACACAATTTCCACGAATGCCAATGGAAACTTTAGACAAGTCCTCACTTCCCTCCATATAACGCTCACATGTAATAGAAAGTAACTAAACCATGGAGATTACTTTGTATTACATGTGAACGTATGACCCTCAAAGAAATCACAGGGTAATGGAAGAAGTTATAATGTATTATCATGGTGTTGATGTAGAGCAACCTGCAGTCCCAGGGCTACCAGTAAAGCACAATGAATTAAATAGTTATGCAACAAAAAAGAGTTTCTTGTGCTACACTCCCCATATGTATACACATATATACTGTATGTATATCAGGGGGGATAGAGGCTGGTGTCTAAAGAGCAGTTACCATTGGAGATCCCTATCCATGGATCTGTATCATTTCCAGGTAAAAAACAGTGCCTCAGTGTTCTCTTTATATTTCGTCTATGTATAAAAAGTACAAAAAAAGGCACAAGGGCGCTCTCAGCTTCTTTAATCCGTAGAAAAAGCATATTTTAAAAACAGCTAAAATCCATCCAGCCAACAATCATTTCCCTTGCTATCTGCAAGCTTTTTCTGATTGCCTTGAGAAAGCTTGCAGATAGCAAGCCAAACGTATGTTGGCCCGATGGATTTTAGCTGTTTTCAAAGTATGCTGTTTTTTCTATGGATCAAATAAAGAAAAGCGAGTGAAGCCGATAGCACCCTTGTGGAATTTTCTTTTGTATTTTACACATGAATTAAATAGTTAACTATAAAATGCTGTCATCCCTGTCAGAGCTGGATATGTGCATATCCAACATAGGCTATGGCCTGGGATGGCAGGTCTACCGGGCGCGGAATATAGCCACCCACACATCACATTGCTGATGGTCACGAGCATATTCCTCATGTATAATAAATGGATCCAATTCCAGATTGCCATTCTATCTTTGCAATTCAGCTGGATCCTAATTGCTGCTGTCCCTGCACAGTTAAGCCTGGTACACACGATCAGATTATCAGATGAATAATCGTCCTTTTTTTGCATGCTAGTCTCAGATCAAAAGTGAAGTTAAACGAAAAGCAGACATTGTGTTCACGTACTTTAAAAATTTGATAGCATGCAACTCCAGGTTTTGTCGTCCAAAAAGTCAAAATCAACTGTCGAAAGCACTATACTAATGATCAGATAATCATCCGATTGTTCGTCATACGATATTTTACTTCTGATTTTCTTATCATGTGTACAGGCCTTTAGCATGTGTCTATTGGTGGGATATGAGAACAGAACTTCTAGCAGAGAAGGTTCACAGTGCACCTTACTGTTCTAGTCATCATGTATAGTGTACTAACACAGTGAAAATGGCTCTGTTGCTACCTTAGACTTGGGGTACCTTGTATAGCTATAATATCTGACTTTGTTAATGTGATGCTAATTCTGCAAATCCCAGAATTTTTCTCTTTTGTCCAAATCCCAGTGCTTCACAGTAAGGCTGGCCATAGATGGATATTTCTTTTCACTCAACCAACCAGCTGAACAAAAAAAAAAAAAAACATGAACAGATTCCTCCGTCCACACAATAGATGAATAATGGAATCCTCCCCACTGAGACATTGTATTTTCCAACAAGCCCATTCGACAGAAGTCAATCATTAGATTGACTTTGAATGACTGTTGAGCGTGGGTGTCCACATATGGATCACAATTTGGCTGGTCTATGGCCAGCTTAACTAATGAACTATTTGTGGTGATAACAAACCTGTGGTTACTTCCTGGTATGTCATCTGAACATCTGTGTTTACACAGTTAATGAAATGCATCATAAAAGTAGTGCATGATTTATTACGATGTGGTGATGGGATATATCATGGAAAAACAGGAGAAAGAGAATGTATCATTGTGTTTTGAGCTTCCATTGATAGACTTGGGAAAATGGTGAGTGCCTTATGGCACGCACGCAGAAGGGAGGTGTTATTATTATTGTAAGACTCTTTTCAAAAAGAAAATGTGGAATCCAGGGCTACAAATTATGGCGATGCAATACTGGCAGTAACTCTGACTAGCGTATGCAGTGACTCATAAAGGCATAAAGCATAGTTTTTCCCCAAGTGAGGGATCTGAGGTGACAAGCCTCTCATTTCCACATCTATACACAGAATTCTAATCACTGCACTTCATACACTGAACTGCTCTAGTGCCAGAATAGGCTTTGCATAAATGTGAACAATGTGAATGAACTCTTGTTTTTACCATATCCCAGAAGAACAATTACAAGCGTAGCAGCAGAATTCATTGCTCCCAGTGGTGTTCTTCAGCGTGAAATGTTGCAATATACTGAAAATCTTTGATATTGTGTGTGCATTTTACAGACCACCTGTTGCATCTGTAAATATATTCTAAGCATTTAGTATATTCAGGAAAGACCATCAATTTGATCAACCAATATGACTGTAAATTTTTAGGACCCATTGTTTTTGACCAGGACATAAGGGGGGTGATTTACTAAAACTGGTTCACACAAAATCTGGTGCAGCTGTGCATGGTAACCAATCAGCTTCTAACTTCAGCTTGTTCAATTAAGCTTTGACACTGAGGGGGCGTTCACACTAAACGTGGGTTTGAAATTGTGCGAATTCAGCTGAACTCGCATGATTTCAAACCCGCATTTCAATGCGGGGCAAAGTCAGCGTCATACCGATTGGGACAGTGCCGTTGCCGGAAATAGGCTGCGATTTGGCATTCAGTTTGACATGTCAAATTGCATGTCAAATCACGCTGATGTCAACGGGGGGAGGGGGCTAAAATCTGGAAGTTTATTGATTACTGTGCACAGTTGTACCAGATTCTGTGTGCACCTGTTTTAGTAACTCCCTCGTAATTCGTTTTAGGTGATATTGGACAACTATAAGAATATAAAAATCATAATCTCAGGAGCTCAAACATATGCTATATTTAGCCTTAGAAATCTTTCTTGATCTACCTGACCTTGGCCTGGAATCAAGAGATCCCCAAATTTTCCACTTATCAACGGATTGAACAGTACTGACTGGCATATTCAAGGCTTTGAATACCTTTTTTATCCTTTTCCATCTTTGTAGAGTTTCATTACCTTGTTATGCAGGTCTTTTGACTGTTCTTTTCTACCTCCTCATGGCTCAGTGTCTAGCTTAGTGCATCCAAGTGAGAGCTAACAAACTCATTGACTATTTATACACAGACACTAATTGTGATTTAAAAAGCCACAAATGTAGGAAATTAACCTTTAATTGCTATTTTAACCTGTGTGTGCCACCTTCTGTGTCTATACCAAGGCCAAACATTCCAGGGTATGTAAACTTTTTATCAGGGCCATTTGGGTGATTTCTGTTATATCATTATGACTTTAAAAACGATGTGATACTAAATGGTTTCATGTGATTGCTATCCTTAAAAAAAATAAAGTTTTTTTGGCATGATCAGTCATATTTTCAATATGAATGCCAAAATTGGATCTGGAATTCGAAGGCTTGTAGAGACTTTGGGTGGGAAAGAGCCTCCAACCTTCATTACCGAGACTTTGGACTTGAAAAGGTTAACCTGCCTGTGGGAGAGGATTGAAAAAGCCAGTTAGCAGGTATCTATGAGGTGGAGTGAAGCAGGACACAGCTGTTTGACAAGCGTGGACTGTCTTGTGACTGAGACACAGTTGCTAGTGACCTCGCCGTTGAACTCCTGGAGCAATTGGAGAAGTAACCCTGTTATGGGACAAGCTTTTGCAGGCGGTAAGCCAAAAGTTTGATTCCTACCCAGAGTGTGGACTATTTTGTTTCTTTTATGCTGTAATCAAGCTCTTTTGTTTTTCTTTTAAAAAATAAAAGACTGCTTTGCTTTTACTAACGTGGCTGGCTGGTGATCCCGGGGTTCCCCAATAATATACATTGTAAATGCTGGAGAGCCTGCTTTTTATAGAGTGGTGCTATGTAGAGGATTACAGGAGGCTCAGATTAATACCGCTTCAAGGACAAAGGCAAGCTGTATGCAAAAATACATTTGGCAACTGTGTCAATGATTGCATTACCATATTAAATATCTTTTTTTATATATTTTCCCTGAGTTCTACTTTACAGAATGGTGAAATGCAAGCAAGTAAATGGTGAAATGTAAGAAAGTAATAAGTATAGACATACTTCAACTATAAAGTAACTACAGATCCTGGTAACACTGGCTGGAAGGGAAAGCTGGAACCGCCACTCTTACAACAGCTTGGAGGCTGCAAGTTGTCATGTCATATGAGTTTCATATGGGCATATTCAGCAATGCAGCACAAACTATAGCAACTTATAGCAGCCAATCAAAATTGTTTTACCTAAGCTAACTGCTGTAGTCTAAAATATGATTGGCTGCTCTGTGTCACTGCAATTTGCACATTCTCATTACTCTTTGCTTTAGTTTGTTGAAAAAGCCCATTATTAGTTCATCAGCTATTGGGCTAAGCAGGTTTTGGGCAAAAAATGGATATGTACTGTATAAGTGTATATGTACTGTGTCTTATGCAGTCATTATACAAAGTGTTGCTATTAAACGTTGTTTAGAGATGATGTCCTCAAGATTAAATGAATAAAAACTGTACTGGATGCCCTTAAAAATAAGGAGCATCTACTGTATCACAATTTCAAATTATGTTTTCTATATACAAAAATACATTTCAGCTATATTTGCAGATGTAATTAGAACAATTGCCAGCCATGGAAATTCTTAAAAAAAACATTTTTGTTTTTTGTTTTTGTTAAGTCATTACCTTTACAAAACTTTCTTCATATACATGCATTGTGGCAATATGTGCTTTTTAATGTGCATCATGCTTCACTATGAGCCTGATTTATCAAAGCAGATGACCAGAAGCAGGTAATAATTGCTGCAATATGCATATATACCTGGTCATGCATTGAGCATGTGGCAGATGCTATCTAGTGTATTACACACTGATGTCCAATACATACAGTGGTTCCTTAAGATTTTATTTTAAATTAAAGCCCAACTCCAGGAAAAAAAAATAAAACATTTCCAATGCAGTGGGGCTGTGCCCAGACTGCATGGGTCAATTGTTTGTTTTTTCTAGGGGTGAGCACAAAGTTTATACTCACCAGATCTGCCGATACTCCATGAAAACTGAGCTTCCCCACGGTCCAATGGTGGACTGTTTCTGTCTATGGAACATGCTCTGAGCGTGCTGATGTCAGGAACATTTCTATTTTCAAGACCTCTGGAGCATGGGAGTGCGGGATCAGTCTTGTGCAGGGAGGATCGGTGGATCAGGTAAGTATATCTCCGCTGTCCTCTCCCTCTAGAATAAAACAAGCAGGTGACCCATGCAGTGGGGTGCAAGCCCCACTGCACAGGGAAAAAAACATTTTGCCTGGAGTTTAGCTTTTTGTTTTGTTACAATCCACCATAAAGAGAACCTATTGCCAGAATATTTCAACAACCATTACCCCCCTCCTTGTGTGGACAATCAAAAGCCCTAAGACTACTGCTGGGCGCCGCAATCTTGGATATGATGCCAGCAGATGCAGCAGACTCAGAGCTTGCACATTGCTTCTATGCTGGCTGCTACATAAAAGATTATATAGGGTGTTGAGGAGAGGGACAGGGGAGTTTAGCCAGTACAAAGGGTAATAAGGCACTCTCAGAAGAGGACAGGGCTATAATGTGCATGCTGGGAGGGGGTTGTGATAGGAAATGTACTCTTCCTGAAGTAGTCGAATTTGACAGCAGGTTGGTATGGTAAGCATATTTAAAAAGTTATCAATGATGAGACCGAAGCATATAAGGCTGGGTTCACACTAACTGGGGCCACAGCAAGGGTCCGGTGCATCCCTGTTCTCCGTTTCCGGTGCAAATCAGGTCCAAATTTTTGCCTGAATTTGGACCAGCAAACTCACAGGACCCTATTCCAGTGTGCTCCGGGGGCAGCCCTGGAGGTGTGTGAACCAACTTCATTACGAGCCAGGCACACTGTCCTGTCATGTGACTTGGAAACCATATTGTAATTGAATGTATTTAAAAATTACCTTTCTTTTTCAATGTATAGCTCTGTCATTTTCTGTAAAAATTCAATGCAATGCGACAACTGTACACCATTGGTTTATGGAACACCCCCCGAAATGTCATTTTCTGCTTGCATTATTGGCTCACTGATTTTCCCAGTAGTCTGCAGAAAGATAAAAGTCAAATTTTAGGCATCCTATGCAGCATACATTTCATTTTTGGTGAGATGCCCCAAAAGGGTTAATCATTTCTAAAGGGATGCAGACCTTGCAGCTTTCTTCATTAGAATACTGTAAGTGCATCAGCTAATGAATAATTAAAAAGTCACTCCCATTCAGATTCACTCTGCAGACAGCAAACAGCTTTTTCATCAGAGCAGAAACAGGTAGGACTCTGCAACAAAGTCTGTTAAAGCGGCTGTATATCGCTGACCTTTTTTTTCCCTGCAAGGCAAAGTCATTATGTGTAAATATTCATACTAGCACATTATATGAAATTTACCATAAAACGAAGCTGTTCCAGCTCTGCGATGTCAGCACTGCAGCCGTTGCTATTTTCCCCCGTCTTGCTTCTGGGTTTGCGGGCTCCGGGTCTGTGACTGGTTGGAGCCGTGATTAAGTCACTCCCACGTATGCGCACGGGAGCCGCCGTTCATGGAACAGGGCTTGAAAGGAACAGCAATGGGTGGCTGTTCCTTCAGAATGCATGCATCACTGACTTCACTGGCTGCATGTAATATAAATATTTCCTAAACGGCGTATGTTTAGGAGATATTTTACCTACCTATAGGTAAGCCTTATTATAATTATACTTCATGTTTAAAATCCCTGATATATACATTGATCACCCAGAGGGGATTGCTTTTTCTAAAAAAAAGTGGAATTACTCTTTAAATTGGTGCAATTAACATATACAGTATATCATGCGCTTAGAACAATGGCTACAAATCATTATTGATTAACAGTGTAGATGTTACAGTTTTGGCAAGTTTACAGCAGATTGCGATCTAATCTGTTTTGACAGTGTTTTAGTGTTTAGAATGTTCACAGATTCACACACACCATAGTCAGTTGTTCAAAACATTTTCCTACAATGCATTACTAGGAAATGTTTACATAGCCTTGTATAAAAACTGTCTTTGTAAAATGTCTGCTTTTAAAAAACAATTGAAATAGTCTAGAACGATTCCCGACTATAATAATCTGATGACTGATTTGACTTTTTTCTGTTACCTACAGAGCAATTTACCTATTCTTAGATTATCTGTGACAAGATGATGAGTGCAAGTCAAGAGGACGATACTTTGGACACTTTCCTCCAATATATAGAAGATATGGGGCTTAAGGCTTATGATGGCCTGGTAATACAGAATGCTTCGGACATTGCACGGGAAAATGATCGCTTGAGAAATGAAACAAACCTGGCTTACTTAAAAGAGAAGAATGAAAAACGTCGTAAGCAAGAGGAAGTTATTAAACGGTAAATACAGCTATTGGAGACTAGCGTGAATCCTTATGTTTTGCAGTTTTCTTTTGTTTAACATTAAAGCGTTATCACTCCAGCCAAAACTTTTCTTTCTGGTTTTGGATAGAGTGAGGAAGGGTTAGAACGGTTATTAGGTTTGCGTTGCTTTCTGTGACCCATGGAGAAAACTATCCTTCACTTACCGATGGAAACAAAAAGTGTGAAAACTATGGAGGCACCGGCATATTTTGCTATATGTGAGCTAACTAAAGGTAAACCCTGTCAAACTTTTTTACAAAGGGTAAAGGCCATGGGGACGTGCAAATTTCAGTAAAGCAAGGCAACCGGTGATCAACACTTTAAAAATATCAATGAAATTGCTTAAGAGTCCACTTAAACAAAGTATCAAATGGTGATCCACTCAGTGAAAGTCCATTAAGAAAAGGCAGGTGAGTATAAACTAGACGATCGTGGAAGAAAATATTAGCAGCGATCCCAAGTCTCCATCACCACACCACTTATGCCACAGCCCTGTAGGTAATCCACTTACCAGACCCTGCTGGTTAACACGCTCATCAATCAAAGGGATAATCGCTGTTCACTGGACACTTTTCATCTGTATTTTGCTCATTGCGAGCAATAGATAAAAAATTCCACATAGCGTAATCCAGTACAATTATTTATTAATTTAAAATTATCTCACAAAAAAAACACTCACAATGTTTGCATAATATAAGGGCATGTAACATCAATACTATGTCAGTCGTGCATCCCCCTTTAATAAACTCTCACCGCTCCCGCCGTGTTCCCAGGGAGGACGAACGAGGATAAGCCGACTCTGTAGATAGCTGCGTAGAGTTGCGTATTTTCTCCCACGATCGTCTAGTTTATACTCACCTGCCTTTACTTAATGGACTTTCACTGAGTGAATCACCATTTAAACAAAGTATCAAGTGGACTCTTAAGCAATTTCATTGATGTTTTTAAATATTTGCTATTTTCGCACTAGCGCTGCTAATGTTTTAGAAATTTTTCTTTGACATATATTTGATGCATCTCATTTTAGTATAGCAGCTGCTGACTATTGTTTTATCAATATTTTCTCTGTGTGCGCTGAGGGAGGGATACTGAACGTAGTTTTTTATCTCTCATTTTTTAAAATTGGTGATCAACACTTGCTGCAAGAGTTTGCACACTTTGATTTTGCACAGTCCAACTGTTAACCCAACTATGGCTCTCTAATAAATTAAAAAAAGAGCCACGCTAAACAATAATATACAATATAAATGTGTATATCAAAAACATCAAAACAAATGTGATATACAATAATGTTGTGATAACATGCTATGCAATCAATTATATGACACCCATGTGTAGCAAAATCCAAGTGCAGATACACTATTATACTGATATATTGATATAGTTCTCAGATATAAGATATAAGTGTTTAGACAAGAGTGATGAGCATCCATTCACCAATGAGGTCTCCAAATCGTGACACCACCACCTTAGTATAGATGCAGGCTTACCAAAAAAAGTGGACCCTCTAACTAAAGAGAGGTCAGGTGAGCATGTGGCCAAACACCCTGGCCAGGGTATTCACAGGACTCTCCCATAAGATCCACTCTGGGTTGAGGGTATGGGCTGTACTTCTTATTGCGATGGCATCCAAATGAAACCGCAATCGACATAAAGAAGCTCCACATAGTGTAAAACCTTACTAGTTATTTTTTGGAAAAAGTAGATTGCACTTACGTTTCAGAAGAACATAAATTGCATAATAATTTGCCGGCTGGCTAAAAGCACAGTAGAGTCCCGCACTTCCTGAAATACGCGATGACATCAGCATGTTGCTCCTCTCTACGCGTTTCGTCACACGTGATGTCGTCCGGGGCACTGCTGCTTTCCATTATCATTTTTTGCTTGCACTATTTTCTATCACAGTTATTTATTGTTATTTCCAAGCGCACTTTTTGAGTTGGTATAGTAAACTATGGCACTCTGTCAGAGATACATTTTAACACTGAATCCTCAGTGGAATCACTGAATGATTGTTGTATGAGAAACTGTTGATAGGAGTTGACATCTCTTTCAAAGTAGTTTACCATAAAGCAAACACCGATCCATGCAAATGCCCTCCCTCTAGGATTCCTAGGATTCCTATGATGTGGGGGGGTTATTATTTATTTTCTGTAACATGTCATGAGAAACAATATCCCTGATATCCTTCATTTGATTAGAAACACTTTTATGTATTAGATCCCCATGGGAAGTTTTATTGTTTTACAGCAGAATAAATCTAGATTAGTTTTTCACAACAAAATAGCAGTTAATCTGAGCTGATTATTTTTCAATACAATGCTTCAAGGACAGTGATTTGTAACATAGACTAGATACCTTTGCTTTGCTTTGTTGTTCCTACGGCAAAAACCAACAAAGGCTGTATCAACATCAATACCATGATCCTAATTTTCATCAGTGCTTCAGTGTTTTAAAGAAGAATTTTCACCATTTTTTTTGTTTACATTATTGAGTTTCCGATGGGACAAAGTAAATGTAGTGCTTTGTCACAACTCTCTAGGTGCCCCATAACACTTATACCCCGTACACACGAGCGGAATTTCCGTCAAAGGTGTGATGGGAGCTTTTGGTCAGATATTCCGACTGTGTGTATGCTCCATCCAACTTTTTCTGTCTGAATTTCCGCCAGCAAAAGATTGAGAGCTGGTTCTCTATTTTTCCGATGGAAAATGTTCTTGACGGAAATTCAGTTCGTCTGTATGCAATTCCGACGCATGCAAAAAAACACGCATGCTCGGAAACAATTCGACGCATGCTCAGAAGCATTGAACTTCATTTTCTCAGGTTGTCGTAGTGTTGTACGTCACCTTGTTCTTGACGGTTGAAAGTTCAGAGAATTTTTGTGTGACCGTGTGTATGCAAGCCAAGCTTGAGCGGAATTCCGTCGGAAAAACCATCCAAGTTTTTCAGACGGAAATTCTGCTCGTGTGTACGGGGCATACCTGTAATGTTGGACAGGACAATCCCCCTTGGCGCACAGTTGCCCAACACTGCAACTAGCAAGGAGGTGGCTGCTTTGTTTGTAGTGCCTGTCTTCAGTTCCTGGCACATGCCCAAGGCAAAGACTGGCAAGTGGAATGCAGCAGAAGGTGAGGTTGACATGCAAGACCTTCCGTGGGCAACTGAATAACAAAAAAACAAAAAAAATCATAATTCTTCTTTAGCCACTTTTGTTTACGGTATTTATGTGAGTGCATAAGTAGATAGCCAGTTGCCATTACTTGACCCATCATCTTTTACAGTTTCAGGCAGCAAATGAGAAAACTAAAAGGCAGAACTGCTGACTTGATTTGATATCAGTGCCATACATCATTATCCATTTTAATCACCTTTCATCATAAAATCATACACTCTTCCCAGAGAGATTTTACCCACAGAAATAGATCATGCAGATTGTTTTGTAATGTTACTTGTGATACACCTGTGGATGCACCCACAGTCCGATTAGATGTGAGAACCTCAGGCAGGGGTTCTCACAATTGAAAGCATTATGAGGTTGCTGGCTCTCGCAGGTAATCGCGGCCATTCGCATGTAATCTCTCATGCAGTGATTACATGTGAGCGATCGGCCTGGACGCAGGCAGTCTGGGGTCGCTGGGGTTCTCTCATCTAATTGAAGTGGTATTCGCAGGTGTGAATGTACCCTCATCTTTTTGTTAGTCATTGGTTGATCATATCAAGTATTTCTGTCAATGCTAGATCTCTGGTTAAAGAGGAACACAGGGCAAGCAGTAAAAGTGGAGCTCCACCCAAAAATGGAATCTCCACTTATTTGCTTCCTCCTCCCCTCCGGTGCAACATTTGGCACCTTTCAGGGGGGAGAAGGGAATGTGGACCTGTTTTTGACAGGTCCCGTCCCCACTTCTGAGGCTGATACCAAGTCAACCTAAGACACCTACATTGAATTAAAAAAAAAAAACACAATTAACACTGAGCTGCATTCATTTGTGTTTTTATATCTGAATAGAGTTCACTTATGGGAAGCCATAATATGTTTGTATGTCCATATGTCTAGCCAAAAATGTGGCATATCATATCCATGACACAATAAGTTCTGTTTGATCACAGAATTCCTTTGCATGTTTAAAATCAGTAAAAGTTCCAGTACTTACTATTTAACAAGTGTCACTGAAAAATCTTTTTGACAGAATTCTCAGTTACTATGGTAACAGCAAGTATTTGTTATGTAAAACAGTTATAAAAATTATACTGCTATAAATACATCAGTGATTTTTGTACCACTGTTTAAAATGTATTCTTAGACAGAAAACAGGCCAACCCAGTTATCTGCTTTAGATACAACTTCTTTTACATAGTTACACGGTTAGTCTGGTTGAAAAATGACACAAGTCCATTTAGGTCAACCAATAAAAAGGGGAAAAAATTATACAATCCTATATACACAATCCTATACCCACAGTTGATCCAGAGGAAGGCTAAAACCTCAGCAAAGCATGATACAATTTGCTCCAGCAGGGGAAAAATCCCTTCCTGATCCTCCAAGAGGCAATTGGATATTCCCTGGTTCAACTTTACCTAAAAATGTTAGTATCCAGTTATATTATGTGCATTTCTTTAGTTTAGTTCTTTAAATTATTAAACATAATTGATATGTAACTGTTTCATGCACAGCCAGTTCTTGTATCTCCTGGCAAAGCTGATGTGAAATTATGAAATTAGAGTCATATTCATTGGGCAGGGCCACTTGCCTACTTTCACCCCAAGGCCAATTCAGGCCCATACCTTCTGCTCTCCTGTGTACATATGGCAGGTTTTAAACCCCACTTCCCCATCACTCTGTTCCACCACACTGACCCCACAGTTCAGCACACACTGACTCCACAGTTCAGCCAGCAGCTGCTCACTGCCCAAAGCCTTGCATTTCCTTGTGGTTACAGGCTATTACTCAGATGATCTGACCGTATTCCTGAGGCCAGAGGGACTCAAGGGCTTAGGTCACTTGGCACAGGTTACATTTGAGGGGTCCTATACCCACCAGGAGGATAGACCTATTCCTGCTAGCAACCTCTAGCTCCTGACCCAACCTTTTCAGAGGATCCCTACACTATTACCAGTCCAGCATATCATTAGCATTTCCATATGTGAAGGTTCAATGTCTTTTCCTCCAGGCATAAAGAGTGCCCCCTTGTCCTCTGTAATGATCTGAAAGTGAATAAATCTACACCAAGTTCACTATATGGACCACGTATGTACAGTATTTATACATGTTGTTCATATTCCACTTTAATCTCCTTTTCTCAAGAGAGAATAAATTCAGTTCCTCCAATCGTTCCTCATAGCTGAGCTCCTCAATGCTTCTTATCAGTTTGGTTGCCCTTCTCTACACTTTCTCCAGTTCCCCAATATCCTTTTTGTGAACTGGTGCCCAATTCTGAACAGCATATTCCAGATGAGGTCTTACTAATGATATGTACGGAGGTAAAATGATGTCTCTATCTCTGGAGTCTATACCTCTTTTAATACAGGAAAGTATTTTGCTAGCTTTAGAAACTGCAGCTCGGCATTGAATGTTATTATTAAAGCAGTAGTAAACCCCTAACCTTTTTTTTGTTAACCTGCAGGGCAATGTCATAATGTGCTAGTATGCATTCCATACTAGCACATTATGTGAAACTTACCTTAGAATGACACCCTCCGGCACGCTGTCACTGCTGAAGGCGCTTCCATCTGCGCCAGGTCTCCCTTCCAGGTTTGCAGACTCCGGCTGTGTGTTTGGCCGGAGCCCCGATGACATCACTCTCGCCATTTACAGTCACAGGACTCTGAAGGAATGGCACGGGTGTGCACACTTAGGAGATATTTACAGTACCTATAGGTAAGCTTATTTATAGGCTTACCTATAGGTAAAATTCACGCATGGGTGTTTACTCCCACTATAAGTCTATGATCTGCCAGAACACCCAGATCCTTCTCCACCATTGACTCCCCAGCTGTTGTCTTCCTAGAATGTATGATGCATGCATGTTTTTAGCATAACAAGTGCATAACTTTACATTTATTAACATTATCCAACTATAATGCAAGATTGACACATTTTTCTAACTGGATTAAATTGGAAAATGTATTAATGCTGGGTGAAACCTGTGTGAATCCTGTATACAACATTTATAAATAAATCCCTATTAGTGTCAATTTTGTAAAATGCTCTTAAATGTGGCCAAAGCAATCTAATTATCTTGAAATGTTAATGGTCAGGCTGTAGTAAACCAGAATTCTATAGGTTGTTCTAGGTTACTACTGTTAGATTCATTGCCATTTGCACTGCCTTACTGTATAAGCCTGCATAGTAGATTTCTACATCTGATGTTAAATCCTGCTGTAGAAAAGAATTGTCATGGGAATCTGTCCTCTCTCCATCTTTGCTCTTTCATATTTCATATGTTACTGCAGATTGCTCCCTCTCCCCCTCCCCCTTACTACACATGAAAAGCCAAGTGGAGAGCCTTGTGCTTGCTCATTATTTGTAGTAAACAGCCAGATGCTCTGGAGGTGGAGCTTTGTCTGACAGCATTGCCTGACTGCTTACAAGAAAAACACGGCAAGCAGAAAAGGTTTGCTCTCAAGGCTTATTTGCTAACATACAGACACTCGCCTGATGCCTCTTTGAAAAATGGAGCACTTACTTAGTTCCTTGGTACAAACGGTTCGCTTGTTACGTATGTGAAGGAACATGAAGGGTGATCTTGCACTGTCAGGTGTGTATATCTTCACTCACTGCTATACTGCATTGCACATTGCTGGAAATATGGGTCATTTTAGGATTTCTGAAACAGTGTGTGAATAAACAGGTCTCTAGTGCTGTCTTAGAAAAATCTAGAATTGGCTAGTGTTAGAGCTTGTTCATATTAGGATGTATTTAACTGTGTTTTAGCGCATACAATTTTAAAATAAAAGTCTTTATTTCTTATTGGTGTATGCTCGAAAAATGTGTGCATTTTGCGTCTTTTGGGGGTTCTTTAAAATGGTGTACCTAAAATGCGCATAGGTGCCTTTAAATGGAGAGAATGTAGTCTTAGGCTTTGTATAACTGTTCCCTAAAATAGTGTTCTTTATATGTGTGTTTGGCTTTAATTCCCTTATATAATAAGACAGTGATGTGATATGTAAATAGCAGTAATCCCACACAAACCAATCAAATGTTGGGTCACTATTATCAGATCAGTGTGAGATGATTTCTACCTAGGTTCCTTATTATTTATTCCCTCTATGCATTGCCTTTTTAACATACCTAAATACAGTATTTTAATATATACTAGACATATAATAATGTCTAATGCATTAAAGCATTTAGGTGTACAAACCGTTAAAGTACTTTTTGGCCCTAGATCTAGATTTTACATAGGAAACTCTGGTTTGGGTAATATTTATTGTATTAGGAATATGGCAGGTCTGAATTGTTTGTAACATTCGCTATTTTAAGATTTTGAATAATTGATTGTATAGAAGACGGCCATGCTCCCTCTAGCTTTCTCAGCTTTGTGCATATTTATTGTACATATAACACGCTGTAGATAAAGATTTTCCCCCTAAAATCCTCATTTACATATACAAGCATCTGCCCAATGCACCTGGTCTGGAAAGGTATATAATGGCCCAAAACATTAGGTCAAAATAGATCAGTTGTATGTTTAGATATTCCGCCTAGCAGCACAAGGGTCCTCATTTCCAATCCTAATCACCTGCACGGAGTTTGTATGTGCCTGCATGGGATTCTTTTAGGTACTCTGGTTTCCTCCCACACTCCAAAGACATGCTGTTAAGTTAATTGGCTAATTTGGCCCTAATATATGTATGAATGTGAGTTAGGGACCTTAGATTGTAAGCTCCTTAAGGGCAGGGACTGATGAGAATGTACAATATGTTTAAAGCGCTGTGTAAATTTACGGCGCTATATAAGTACCTGTAATAAAATTAATAATATATATGACCTTAAAGAGTATCTAAACCCAAAAACAAAACTTTTTTAACTTACTAAATATTTCACTTTTTTTTTTCCCCTGAGTTTAGATACGCTTTGATGAATATACCCCTATATATTAGTCTGGTGGTAGGTTTGTTATGATAAGCCTAGCTTTTTCGTTTTTTTTTTTTAACGAAGATTTAAAAAATAGTTGCATACACTCCTACAACCCAGTGTTTTTCAAAACATATTTAAAATATTTTTTTGGGAAAGTTTACAGGAAGTTGCTTTTCAGGAAGGGATGCTTGTATTCACAGCCAGTGTGAATTCTTTATATACATTTATAATCAAGATGCTTGTCAGGCATTGAGCATTAAGAATAATGCCCCGTGCACATGATCGGATTTTCTGACAACAAATGTTGGATGTGAGCTTGTTACTTGTTGTTTGTTGTCGGAAAGTCCGACCGTGTGTACACAAGTCCGTCCACACATGCTCGCAATCAAGTACGTCTTGTAAAACTAGCGGAGATATCACATACTTCTTGTATGTAGCCACGTTCGGAATTGTTGGCCAACATTTGACGTGTGACCGAGTGTATGCCAGACAATTCCACGGTTTTGTTGTTGGAAAGTCCGATCGTGTGTACGGGGCATTAGAGAAGATCTCCCACCAGTACAACAGAGGTTTCTGGGAGAAGTACTTCAATTCGCCCTTAGTCATAATTTTTGGTGTGGCAATGAGTTCTATATTCAATTAACTGGGGTGGCTGTAGGATCAAAGGTTGTTCCCGTCTAGATAAAATTTTCATCTGAGAAGAGGAAGAATAGGTTTTGGTTATGAAATGTCTATGGTTTTTAATGGAAAACCATTCATTTTCACAAACACTTTATTGATGATGTTATGATCATGTGGAATGATTTAGTATTATTTTTAAAAACAACATATTTTCCCACCAATACAGAGGCCAATACAATACAATACAATTCTAGATGTGATTTTTTTTTTTATGCACAAAGGTACATTTTAAGGAGATGGACAGTAATACTTACCTGCCGTTGATCAGCTCCCACCATCTTATGTGGCTAAAAAACATCTTGTGATGCCAATTAATGAATAAACAAAATTGCACAAATGAAAATAATTCTCTAGAAAATCAAAAATGATGAAAAAATGTTGAAGAAGAATTAATACATATAGTATATAGAGAAGGAATAGTGAGTATTAACAGCCAGAGTATATTTTACAAAAAAAAACCCCAAAAAACAGAAATTGCCTTTATCACCTAATTTTAATGTCCAACATTGGCCCAGGATAAATGATAAAGCATTTATGTTAATGTGTCCCAAGTAAACCCCATTGCGTTTTTGTGGCTAATTATATGAGGAGGAAAACATTTGTGTTCACAGCTACAATGGAGGAGTATAGTATAACTCAGGTGACACGACTCATATACTTCAAATGCTCCAGTGCTCTATGGTTTACAATACACAGGCTGAACCAAACTGTGTTTAATGAAAAGAATAGCAGTGGATATATTGTATATTATACTGTCAACACTGGCTACAAAAACCTCAGTGTTTCACTACTGTACATTTCAAAAAATACCATAATAGAAACTCTAGACCAGCCCTTTTCCACTAGGGTGCCTTGGCAAAATCCCTAAAAATTGCCCAAAAGTTGCATACAAGCCAGCGGGTGGATGAAGCCTGCCTTTGAGTTACACATAGCCTCAAGTTTTCATTGTGCACCATTTTAACCTTCCAGCCCCCGTGTCCTAACATCCAATTACATCATCGGTTGATATGGAGGACGTTGGGCACCTACACAGCACCCTTGTTTGCCCCTCTCCGTCATCACTGGGGTCACATTGGCTGAGTGAGTGAGAGAAGCTGAGGGAGAAGATAAATATTTGAATACTACTAGTTAGTAACAGCGTGCAAAAGTCTATTTGCTTAGGAAATGAAATCACCACTAACGGTGGGTGTCCTACTTGTGCGGATTTTGCTGAGTTATGTACAACTTTTAGTTTCATTTTTTACATTTTCAGAATGGGGTGCCTCAAGATTGTATATCATTTTAAAGGGTGCCTTTACTGAAAAAAGGTTGTGAGAACTTTAGACTTTCACAATTTTGGGGGGTTGGTAGAGTTGTTAGGCATTGGAAAGGAAGGAATTTATTGCGGGGATTATCTAAAAGGGAAAAACTGTGGATTTGGAAATGATGTTGCCTTCTTGTATAATGTCTTATATTGTATCCTATATATTTTTTGTGTTTTAATGCTGCAATTTTAGAGTTATATGATCCTTGGGTATATTTATTTGTAATATTGTGCATGATTAATCTATTTATTTGCTTTGGTTTTGCTGTAATATTTCATTTAGGCATTTTTTTTAAATGTAATTTGGATTAAGGAGATGCTGTACACTTAATTATCATTACTTGCTGGTATAGAAGGGTTAATAATATAGTCACGATCTAGCCTGACATCTAACTAGGAGGAGATTGCTGACAGCTGGCATCTGAGTCACAATGGAGATGGGCTGTGTAAATGATGGGAATGCGTGACCAGGCTACACGTTTGGGACTAAATGCATCAGGTTGGAGTCTGGTGACATCACAAAAGGGCAGAATTTTGGTGCAGTGATGCTGCGGGATTTACCTCTGGTTGATGAGCTGTAGCATACTGGAATGTACGCTGACTGTTTTTTTTGCACCTTTGCTAATGCTTTGTTACACAGTGCTTTGTTGCACACCCCAAATGTGAGTTTATATGTACCATTGTTTTTTCCATTTTAAATAATTTACACTATTACGATTGATTCTTACTGTCTTCATTGGTTATCTGGATGTTGGCTAAGTGCAGTTAAAGTGGTTGTAAAGGCAGAAGGTTGCATTCTATACAGTAAGGAAAAAAAACTTGTGCATGCAGCTCCCCCGCAGATCCCCCTAAACACCTACCTGAGTCTAATCTCGATCCAGCAATGTGCACCAGAGCCAAGGTTCTCTTGGGTCTCTCGCCCCTCATTGGATCATATAATACTGTCAATCAGTCAATCAGCCAGTGATGAGGGAGCAGAGGGGGTGGGACCGAGACTTGCTCCATGTGTCCTATGGACACACAGAGCGAGGTTCAGGAGTGAGCACGCATGAATGCCCCCATTGCAAGTGGCTGATGGGGTGGAGTCCATAGTACTGGTGGGGGACCTGAGAAAAGTAAAAGTGCAAAACCATTCCACAGATCAGGTACATATTACATGTTTGTTATTTTAATAAAATGGAAAATATAAAGCTTTACAATCACTTTCAGGGTGAAGTGGGCCAAGCTTAAGGTGTGTTCCCACAGAGGTCCAATAAAGCATTCTTACCTTTCCATAGCTGAAAAGTAGAAAATTCTAGTGAGTTTAATTTCAGTTGTAATTGGGGTGTTGTTAATTTACAAAAATATGGATTGCTATGAAGAGGGTTTGATTTGCTGATGAAATGAACTGATAGTTTCTTACATCTGGGACTTTGATTTTGGAGATTGAATAGACTTTGTCTGAATATACTGCACATTTGTTTCACCTAAGATGGTACTGGGATTTCTGTGTTTATAAGCAGTTTGGTGTTTATATAGAAGTACTACATTATTAGTTAATTTTTACACTGTTTCAAGAGGGCCTGAACTATTTTAAGTCTAGCATCTGTTTTATTATTTGTTCATTGTTATTGTTTGCTTGGTTTAGTGGGGGTATGTAAAAAGTGAGGAAAGTTTTATTTTAAAAAATATTTAGCCCAAGTAAATGGTCTGTCCAGCTAAAACTGAAGAGTTAAAGTGATTTTAAAACCTCATATTTTTTCCTATAAAAATAACAAACATGTTATACTTACTTCCTCTGTGCAGTGGATTTGCACAGAGCAGCCCGGATCTTCCTCTTCTCGGTTCCCTCTTCTGTGCTCCTTGCCCCTCCCTCCTGTTTAGTGCCCCCACAACAAGCAGCTAGCTATGGGAGCACCCGAGCAGAGTCACAGCTCCCTGTGTCCATTCAGACACGGAGCCCCGGCCCCATCCCCTCTCTCCCCTGATTGGCTAGTTGACTTTGACAAGCAGCTGGAAGCCAATGGCGCTGCTGCTGTGTCTCAGCCAATCAGAAGGGAGAATCTCAGACTGCTGACACACTCGTGGACATCGCTGAACAGGTAAGTATTAGGGGGGATGTTTCACATAGAAGGCTTTTTATCTTAATGCATAGAATGATAAAAAAGATAAAAAAACTTCTGCCTTTACAACCCCTTTAAATCATCAACAATCTCTTGGGGTCTCTCTTGGTGACATACTTATGTTTGATCTGGTAAATATGAGTGGTTCCTAACATATCATATGATTTAAAGTATAAGTTCACATTTGGAAGCATGTTACACCCAAGTTTCGGGTGTAACATGCTCCAGCAGTCCCCCCCCCCCCCGATTCGCCCCCTGTGGCAATGGATGGGGGCTCATCTCCCTGCACCCACTGTCATTTTTCAAAACCAGTGCAGTTGTGCCCACACAGGCACATCATTCATTAACAGAAATCTGTGAATTACTACAAGTACCATCTTCTACCATGGCAGGTGGCTTTTAGTTCTCAATAAAATGCAAAAGGTGTTGGTGAGCGCTCTCGTAGTTCATTGATTCTTCCTGGACTTCAGTAACTGTCTGGGCAGACAGCTGTACTCAGTGTCTGGAGGGGCCTGACATTGCAAATGAGTTCTACAGGTCATGGGTGCAATGCTCTACAGGCTCCTGCCGGGAAAAAAAATGCACATTTTTTCTGCAGAAAATATGTACATTTATTATTTTTTCCCCAAAAATGTATTTTACATTGAAGTGGCCAGGATGCCAAGGGCTCACTTAGCCCACCAGACTCTACTTTTTAACTAAAATATCACTTTTAAGTTTTGATTTTTTTTTTTTTAATGGGCTCTTGGTGGTTATTTGGTAAGCAAACATTTTTGTAAATTTATATTGTTACTAGTGAGTCCACCCAACATGTTTCGACTGACGAGCCTTCATCTGGGGTCTCGTCAGTCGAAACATGTTGGGTGGACTCCCCACGATCACCGCGTTTGATATATAGATAAGCTCATTCCGATCTCCTAATATGTGAGTGTTCTCTTTTTACTGTTTTAATAAAATTATGTTTTTAAACGATATCATGCCATGTGAGCTTTATTTCTCCCATGGCATGTAAATTTATCCGGTTGGCCTGTTGATGAGTTTGGACGGTTGAAGCTGAGACGGCATCTTTATCTCCCCCCCCCCCCCCTTTGGAATTTGAGGACACCTGAGGATCTATCTTGCCAGCCCTGGTGGCTAAACAAGCCTTCCGAGACTTGTAAGACGTATGTCTTTTCAAGTCATCTGGTTCCGGTAAGCCTCCTCTGATGCTTCGGTGGTGGTCCTGACACTCACTTAGACTTCATAATTATTTGGTGTTTATTTATCCACGTGGCAGACGCTTTTCATCGTTGTTCTCAATATCCAACCTTCAGAGACTTCTGGTGGCGGGTGTTGAATTCCATTGAGATCATAGATTTCAACATTTATGGACATTGGGTTTTTTCCTTTACTTTGATAATTTTCACATTGCCTTTTCACTGTTTATTATTATCAATTCATATGATAATGTGTGACACTTAGTATATTTTTGATTTTGTTTAATTAGTTGTATATATTCTGAATTATTTCATTCCCTTTTGTGGGTCCTCCAGGAATGGTTTGGGCTTAGTTCACTGTGTTTATTTAGTACTTACACATATAGCGCTACACTATATACACTTTTTATTTTCTTTTTTCCTTTGTCTAAGAGGTGTGTCAGCTGCTTATTGTGTAACCATTCTCTACTACTATTGGTGCAGCGCTGTACTTACCCCCCCTTCTAGTCACACATGTTCTGGCTGCCTCCTACAGCCCCTCTGACTCCTGGAGACCTCCTGTCTCTCTTGGGGTGGAGCAGTCTCCAACTGGGAGCCATGAGGCATTCCCATACCTTCATTATGAAGGAGTGTGCTCACCTGAGCACACACCTTGCTGGTCCTCCACAAAACCTGGATACAGGATTGGAGATCCTGTCCCACCCAAGACACTATGGAATCTGCAAACTACAGAGCCCCATGTCGGAATACAAAAACTTGGAGAAAGCTGCAAAAGCAGTTTTCTCCAGTCCACATTTATGCTCTTCAGTCTTGCACCAAGCCAATGTGCACACCTTGTGTCCCCCAAACTACCAGTCTTACAGTCAGTGGCGTCACTAGAGTTGGTATCAATAATTAAATAAATTTTGCGCAATATTAAAAGTAAAATCGCGTGAGTGAATATACACAGTGCGTGTTATAATTCAAGTGTGGGACACTGGTAATAGTATTGCTGCTATTAATGCTAGGATCACTGATCTCTGTTATGCATTTTGATGATCGCTACTATTTACCAATATAGTGATGGTATTCAAATAATAGCAATTCAATACTTAAATAATATAAATACCACCCTGTAATCAACGTGCATAAATACCGTGCATAAAAAATTAGCGTGATGAATAACAATTCCTTGTGAATAAAAAACAGTGAAATGTTCTAAAATCAATAATCAAAATATGCAATCAATCATAAATAATGTCATAGAAAAATACACATAAAAATAGTGATCATAAAAATAAGTGGTGATAGCCTGTTTTGGTGCTATAATAAAGTGCAGGTGTTCAGATAGAAAGGTGCTTTAAAGGAGGTAGGTGGGTGCTAATATATAAATAGAGTCTAGAGTTGGTGTCACCTGGTGCAGTATAAGATGGTGTCACCCCCCCCCCCCACCACACACACACACACACCTCACCCTGGGCTCGGGCCGGCGGTGGACACCAGGACCCCCCGCACACACACACACACACCTCACCCTGGGCTCGGGCCGGCGGTGGACACCAGGACACCCCCTCATCCACACCTGTTCCGAATCTGGGCGCCGAGCGGCAGTTGGAGTCTGGAGAGGAGGCCAGCTTCACAGCGTGCAGCCACTGCGCCACCCGGGCGGAGATACTAGTAGTGTGTGTAGTGACCTCATCATCATGTCTGCAGTGCAGTGTGAGATGTGACAGGCTGAGGCTCGCTGGCTCTGTAGGGTAGGGAGGAGGAAGAATAAGAAGGAGGACACACTCACACAGTGACACACCAGGCACGGCCGTGGCGCTGGAGGTGTGTTGTTCCAGCCCAGTGGGCTGCGGGGTGAATGGGTCAGCTGAAAAAAAAAAATACCAGAGCTTGCCTCACCATCACAAGGGTGTCATCCCTGTAGCGGATGTCACCCGGGTGCGGACTGCACCCCCCGCAACTCCCTAGCAACGCCTCTGCTTACAGTGACAGCATCTCCTACTGTCATAGTGCATACACATGTATAAACCCGCACAAATGCATACAACGTGTACATTGTAGTCATTAATTAGAAAGAAAGAAGAATTGTACGCATCTAAACCCTGTAAGAGTCTAAATCGGATTACTTTATGTGCATGTTTTACGCAGAGTCTGCTAACTCTTTCAACAAGAACCTGCGTTCTGTGCAGAAAATATGCATACATCTGTGTGAATGAGCCCTAAATCCATGTATTGAACTTCATCAAAGACTTCCTCTGACAAAGTCCAATGTAGTTCTGCCCTTTGATTTGCACAGCTGCTTTAATTTTGTGTAAAACATACTTGAGCCTGCCAGTTTCTAGTTTGCCTTCCTGGTATAGGGTGATAATGCTATTCACAGGTTGCTCTAGCATACCAGGAAGCAGAACTAGCTTTATTGTCTGGCAGCGTCACCAGCAGATGTGATCCATTGTGACATAGTCCCACCAACCACTTGTCTCTGCAGAGAGGGAGAGCTGCATAGTGGTCACTTAATCACTAGAACAAAGGAATAAAAAAGGCATTTAATATTTTTTTCAAGATTAAATTGACATGTACTGCATGGTGTTTGTCTGTTTTTCAGTGTAAGAGGTGCTAAAGGTTTACATGTACTTTTACCTGTCTAGCATATTGGTCTTTTACTTACTAGCATGGGCTGAAATCAATCAGTCTCTCTGTCTATTAATTCTATATAAGCCACATACCAGGCGAATGTAATTATTATTTAATGATTCTTATTATTGCTGCTTATAATGATAACATGAAAAATAGACTCACCGATGTTGTATTAAAAAACTACAGTCCTCTGTTTTTGTACGAGGAAAAATCAGTCTGTATATGCAGTAAAGCATGTTTGTTATACTCAATGTGGAACCTAAGGGGTTAATCCTCCACATTGTGTAAAAAGGCTGCTTGATCCTGTCTTCTCTGATCCTCCCTTCTTCCACAGTCCCCAATCCATCTCCTAATAGTACAGAGCCTTGAGGGGAACTCTGCACATGCTCAGTTTAATGTGTATTGCTAGAGGGACATGTGATCGGCACAGGGCCAATCAGCACTGTCCTTACAGAGGGTCAGCCTCATAGGACCATTAGCGAAGAATGAAAACTCCTCCTACAAGCTTGAACCAGACACTAATAAAAGTCACAAGACTGCTATATACTGCTGATGGGAAAAGGTACTTAGCAGTTTATAATCACTAAAATGATTGCATTTCCATGTTCTGCGTACTGTGGGAGACCAGATATAGTGAATGCAGGGTCCTGGGTTTAGTAATTTCAAAAAACGTCAATAGTTAGAATGTTTTCCCCATATTTTGTTGTGGTTTGCTTGGAATTGTATTGTAAATGTGCATCTATTTGTAATAAATATTATTTATATATATATAGATATATATCTCTCTCTATATATATATATATATAGATATCTCTATAGATATCTATATATATATATATATATATATATATATATATATATATATCTCTATAGATAGATATCTATCTATCTATCTATCTATCTATCTATCTATCTATCTATCTATCTATCTATCTATCTATATATATATATATTATATATTTGCAAGGGCAAGCATCCAAAGGGACCGCCTGGCCGCACACTTGCAGTCAAACCACTAGGAAAGAGTAAAGACCAGCTTCAGCTACTTTCCTCCCATGCAATGGCCTGCTAACACATTTCACCCTCCCTCAGGCTTAATCATAGAGGATTTGCAAGATATAATTCATTTCTCAGTTTTACACTTTAATGTATGCACTCCTTATCTGTTCATGTGTAAGTTCAAGAGATGCTTGCAGATACCTTGATCAACTCCCCAAGCTCTAAACAGATGTACTTATTGGCAATGATGACATAGAATCCCCCTTTGACTGTCAATGAGTCTGTATGAGTCTTTACACTCTAATGCATCCAGGCTTATAAGTGACGTAAGAGAAGAGAGATCTTGCAGCTCTCCAGCATCTGTCAGTCTCAGGCATGCACAGATTGCTTATACAACAGTCTAAGTGAACTCCAGACAAAACACAGATTCTGTATTAAACATGCAATCTATTTAGCTACTGTTTTTATCAGCGTTTGAAAGAATAAGGATTGGTTCCAGCAAAGAAATGGAGGTCTGCTTCTAATACAGTGCTATTTCTGAAAGTTGAGGATGTACAGTATATAAATAAAGTGTAGCGCTATATGTGAATGGGTACAAACCCAAAAACAACAATAACATTGACAAAAATAATAAATTATAACTTGATAATACACAAACACAGTGAGTGAATAAAAGTGGTATCCATATGTAGAAAATGCAATGAAATAATAATGGTACCACAAATAAAGTGACATTACAACGAGGTGAACACAATGTCCATAAACAAATGATGCGTATAAAATCGCACAAATGCAGTTAGACGTGGTCCAAATATGTGAAGGTGAAATAGTGAATTATAACACCAAAAAGTTCCAATCAAAACACGTGTAGATCCGTTGGAAAATATAAGTGACTGTGATTAAACCGCCATCATAAACATAAGGGGGGCTTACCAGAACATTTGAACACGCCAGGACATACGCTCTGCGTGTCAAACAAGCTTGTATGTGATGAATGAATGAAGGTTACCGACATGTTTCGTCTCAAATGACACCCCAGGTGATGTCCTTGGAGACGAAACGTGTCGGGAAGGTCCCCACTGCTGCCTACTGATTTTATACAAAACGCTTTTTCAACATATACCATGTGAGTGTTGTTTCATTTTAATACATTTTACTGTTTATTACGGAATCACACTATGTGGCCCCTTTTTGTTTTCTCCTCTACCATCCCTGCCCCGATGGATTTCCGAGAGACCATTCCCTACGTATCCGCATTCAAGTGTGAGCGGGATATCTCCAACCCACAGAAACCAGTATTACCTTCATTCATTCATCACATACAAGCTTGTTTGACACGCAGAGCGTATGCCCTGGCGTGTTCAAACGTTCTGGTAAGCCCTCCCTATGTTTATGGTGGTGGTTTAATCACAGTCACTTATATTTTCCAACAGATCTACACGTGTTTTGATTGGAACTTTTTGGTGTTATAATTCACTATTTCACCTTCACATATTTGGACCACGTCTAACTGCATTCGTGCGATTTTATATCATTTGTATATGGACATTGTGTTCACCTCGTTGTAATGTCACTTTATTTGTGGTACCATTATTATTTCATTGCATTTTCTACATATGGATACCACTTTTATTCACTCACTGTGTTTGTGTATTATCAAGTTATAATTTATTATTTTTGTCAACTTTATTGTTGTTTTTGGGTTTGTACCCATTCACATATAGCGCTACACTTTATTTATATATTTCTTGTTGCCATTTACTCAATTTGGTGTGTTAGCTGCTGAATCACCAGAGTAGTGCGGGATTACCTATTCTGTTTTTTGAAAGCTGAGGATGGAAGCAAAATATTGCAAACAAAGCATATCTTCCAGAAATGAACATCCCCCCCTGTTCTTGTCATATCATGACCCCCGTGCACCTGATAAAAAGTAATATGTAGCCTTTAACACAAGTTGTTGTGAAATTTATGGCAGCAATTAATATCAGATTTTATATTCATTCCGGTAGACATTTAAGTGAAGTTCTCCTTAAATCACTCCATTAGCAGTCACTTGCAAAATGCCTAAGGAATCCAGGTGATAAGACCTTAGCAGTGGGTCCCTGCCACTATATCATAATGGAGTCCTCTTAACACCAAAGGCACAATTACTCCAAAAAACAAGAAGTAAAGAAAATGTATAGATTTAAAAAGCTATTATTTTAGCTTCAATCATATGTTTAGGTAGATTTTTCCCATCCTTCCCATGCCTGATTTGTATTTTTATTGCAGATTTTCATGCAAGTAACATTTTGATGCAATGTATACTATGTATGTTGCTTGGATCTGTCTCCTTGGAAATTATATGTTATATTTCATTTCACAGCTTAGAAATATACATGTAGGCATTTAGTTTCTACTCAGTCTGACCCTAGCATGCTTGTATGACTGTGTAGACACAGTAATTTCCTTGGAGATTGACGGCCTCTATGAATAGTTCTTAGTTACCTATTTAGTGCAGTGAACATGTCAACACATGCTTCTACCAATTATTGCATCTCATTAAATACTAGTAATGAGTACATAATGAGTTTTTTTTTTTTTTAGCAAATTTGCACATCCATTTTTGAAACCAGCATTTTCAATTTTTTTTTATTTTTTTGTATATTTTGACACAGTTTTCAAAATGCCCCTCTTACCCACAATACTATCCTGGAACACACCAGAGTACTTATCATTCAAGCACACTGTTATCTTAAAGTGATTGTAACAGTCACCTTGTAAAACAACCCATTCAGTTTAAAATAGAAATGAAAGGCAAAACAATTGTATATAGATTTTAAAATATATATATAAATACCCTTTTTTCCCCTTTTTTAGAAGTGATCACATTCCCCTTGTTCTCGGCTGCATAAGAGTTGGGGGGAGGAGAAGAAGCAGCAGTACACTAATATTCCCAGTGAATAGCTGTGCAGTAGGGGTGTCAGGGCAAGTCTGATCATTGGAGGAGAGTACACTGAGTTCCCAGCAAAGCTAGAGAACTGACCACAGTGTGTTCTGCTTAGTGTGGTCAGTTTTTAATAGGAAAACAGAGGAACTGGCAGGAACACCAGGAAGTTCACACCAAGGAAGCAATACAAAGAGAACAGGATACTTTTTCTTACAAGTACAGCAGACACATATCAGAAATATGAAATGTTGAGTTTACATACTCTTTAATACCAGTGCATATGCTCTTCAGCATCAGGTGATTTCCTAAAGAGAAAGGAAATAGGTTTCCCTTTCACAATGCCAGCCTGTACTTGATAGGTACTGGGCTCTGATTTCACTGGTGATGCAAGAAAGTTGCTCAAGGTTGATTGAGAGATTAGTTGCAGCTTGGGGACATTTCATTTGATAAGTCCTAGTGACCCGGCCTGTACTTTATGATTCAAAATAATGAAAGACACATTTATTATTATTATTATTAAAGGCAAATAAGGTGTTCACTTTGCAGGGGAAGTTGCAGATTACAAGGGTAATTTCTCCAGAATGGAGTGAAATACTGCTGACTCCCATCATCCAAGCATGTGCAAGCAAAAATGCTGTTTTTTTCAAATTTTCCTTGCATGTGATTGGATATTTCTTATGAAAGTGAAATATTGCCAGATTCCTTAAGCTCTGGGGAACATTCCCTTGCAAAGTGAACAGCCTATTTGCCTTTAGTAAATCAACTCCCATAAATGCACAAAATACCTTTTTTTCAAACTAAAATGACACTTCTTATCTTTTGTAATACAGTATGTATCTGAATGTTTGTATTGAAGTAATATAATACATACTATTTATATAAGATCATTTTACATACTGTGTTGGTTAGCATTTATATGAAAGCGTAAAATTGCTTTGACCTGATACATTTCCATAAAGCATGAATATAGTCATTAGGTTCTTGTGATTCCTTGATTATACTTAAAGAATCAGTTCATGTATATTGGCATCTAATGACGCACCCACAAGTGTCAGCTATTGCAGGAGTCTGAATCTGCCTGTTGAATTTTATATTTATGATACACTATGAAGAATAATATAACTGGGTACTAACATTTATAGGTAAATTTGATCCAGGGAAAATCTGATTGCCTCTTGGGGGATCAGGAAGGATTTTTTCACCTGCTGTAGCAAATTGGAGCATGCTCTACTGGGGTTTTATGCCTTCCTCTGGATCAACTGTGGGTATAAAATTGGGTATATTGGATTGTACGATATATTTTATTTATTTATTGTTTTTAAAGCGGTTGTATACCCGCTGTCTTTTTTTTTTTTTTTTACACCTGCAAGGGAAAAGGCATAATGAGCTAGTATGCACCGCATACTAGCTCATTATGAGATACTTACCTTAGAACGAGGCGCCGGCATCTCACCTGGTCCACGCCGAGGGAGCCGACATCTCCCCTCGGCGTGTCTTCCGGGTATCGCGGCTCCGGCGCTGTGAGTGGCCGGAGCCGCGATGTCGTCACTCCCGCACATGCGCGCGGGAGACTTCTGCCCGGCAAGCTCCGGAGTTTGCCAGCTGTCAGTCGAGAGTCCCCGGCTCATTGCGAGGGGAATATCTCCTAAACCTTACAGGTTTAGGAGATATTTTTTTTACCTACAGGTAAGCCTTATTATAGGCTTACCTGTAGGTAAAAGTTACAAATAAAGGTATACAACCGCTTTAAGGTTGAACTGGATGGACTTGTGTCTTTTTTTAACCTGACTAACTATGTAAATATGTAACTATGTAACTATGTAACTATGTAAGAATCTAACAGCAAATGTTAGGCTCCTTAATGGCAGAACTGAACTATGTAAATCAACTGAAAAAAAAAACAACAACTGATATGTGGTTATATACAAAAATTAAACAGTTTTGGGTGGACTTGCCTCCATACACAGAGCTGAAACAGTTTTGAGGGGCTTCTCTTCTACCCTAAGCAAAAATGTGTGTGTGTATGTGTAACAAGCATAAAGTGAAAATAAGCAAGGAAGTAAAATCACAGTAGCCGACCATGTGTCTAATGTAGTAGGTGCTGCTGTAGGAGTGAGCAGATGTTCAAAATAATTAACAAAAGCTGAAGATTACTTAAGAGGTCAGAAGAGAGCAATCAATAGAAAGAAGGTCATAAAGATACAATGCTTGTGGTAACAATAGCAAACAAACCTTCTCACCAAAAAGCTGACATTATAAAAAACAAAAAAGTATCAAAAAGCAACATTTCTACCACGAGAATTTATTTCTATTTTAGAGCCAGGCTTATGATAAAAAACATTGCAATAGACAATTGATACTTGAAAAGCGTGAAAACTAGCTATAAAATATCAGAAAGAGGTAAAGTGTTAATGATTTGTGTACAGTTATATGATACACAAGAGAATAACACAGATCGATAAAACGTGGGACAAAAGAACATTTCCCATCAACCTTGCATTGTTTAGTCATTAAACAAAGTTCAGTTTCCGACAGTGAAATCATATACAACAAGCAGTGTATCCTCTCTATATATGTAATGTTTAATGTCATTTTACTGTATGCTTTCACCTGTTGCTAGATGGGGATGAGGTTTAGGTTTGTTGCTACTATGGGTTTGTATTGAATCCTGTATGTTTGAAATTAAGGTCCTGACAAATTAATGCAGGAATTTTGAATTTGCCATCCCAAACTCTTTGTAACCATAATGTATTGCCTGGCCTTTGACCTTCGCTCAGCTGGATTAGAAGGCACAATAAGAGGGCCTTTGGATAAGCCAGCCTCCGCACTATAAAGGCGTTTCTACACTTAGGCTAGTTGGCCTATGTTTCAAGTCAATAAGCACAGGCCTAAATGTAGACAAACAAAGCAGTAAGAACATGGCCACATGATGAGACAGTGAGCACAGAGAGTTATTTGCCAAAAATGTAAAACTTTAGCTCTTTTTGCGAAGGGAAGGAAACAGAGCCAAATAGAACCTTCAGGGCCCTGGTGCAATAAATCATGAAGGACCCCCCTGGCCCCCGACCTGGGCCCTTACTACCGATCCCGAGCCTTTTACTCCCACCCCGGTCCCACAGCGGCGAAAGTATTTTTTTAAATTTTTGTTGTGTTTTTGTTTTTGTTTTTTTTTTTTTTTGTTTTTTTTTATACATTTCTTATCATTTCATTTATTTATTTATTTTTGTACAATTTTATTTTTTATTATTTTTTACATATTTTGTAGGACCCCCATTGAGGGGCTTTGGTGAAATATCAGAGGTCTAAACAGAGCCTTTATGTCTCGCTTTTGAGAAAGAGAAAGGGACTGAGGACAGATTCCTCAGTCCCTTTCTGTGCAGCCTCAGCTGAACAGAATGAATGAACAGGAATAACTATGTACAGAGCTTCCCATTCATTCATAAACTGAGGCATAGTAAACACAGTATACTATGCCCCAGCTATGAATGAATAATAATAATAAAAAATAAAAAAACAGAGTCAGCATCCGGGAGGTGGGAGGGGGAAACCCAAGCAGTGCTGCGGAGGAGCAAGGGGGGCCAGTAAAGGACACAGGGGGCCGAGACAGCAGGACAGGGATAGGGAGGCGGCAGGAGTGGCATGTGGAGGAGCCGATGCCCTCCATTTTCCTCCTGCAGCCACTGAATATCTGCAGGAATGAGAGGAGGAAATGTTGGCATTTTACATGCTGCTGCCCCTGCAGCCCTCCTATCCAGGCGTACAGGGGGGCTGCATGGGCCCCCTGGAGCTGGGGGCCGGGTCGCAATGGCAACCCCTGTACGTACTCCCCTGGAAGGGGGGAAAGGTACCAGGAGGCAAAATTGTTGGCAGAAGCAATAGTGAAAATAACAGGAAAAAATGTTTGGTCTTTTTTTAGATAAACATATACACTGTATTAAATAAATTTATTGCTTCTATTAATAACATCTGCAGTGGGTGTTTGGTAAACTTCTAAGTTCCGGGCCTAATTTTTCTTATTAAAAGCCTGCATCTCAGTCCCAAATTTTTCCGGCTGCACTGAAGGCCCTCCCTGACATGACACATGTAGCAGGCAGATGGCATATTTCAAAATGTGGCTGCCCATGCCAGGAACTTTGTGCAAAATATGGACGAAGTTGCAGTGAATCTTTTGTGAGTGATCCCATCTATTAGGCCAAGAAATCGATCAAGCCGAGATTGGTTTGGTCAGATGCTGTACAAGCCAGTAACTACTTGTCAACAAACAAACAAACCAAAACTAGAAGTGATGAAATCCTTGTGGTTTCCAGTTTCTGATGTCGTATCATTACTGGATTCCCCAATAGGTATGGGAATGCCCGGTGGTGATTTGCTGCTAAGTTCGGTTTTCACGGAATTTGATAAACCCCCTGCCAATTGAACCTTGGCAGATTCACCCATCCCTATTGCTATGGCTCTAAAACATAACAAGGCTGACAACAAGTAGTAGAATTTACTCAGAATAACTATGATAGTGTACCCTTGGAAACAGAAAAGGCAGGTATAGAAATGTGAGGCTGTCACTGCACCACCATATGATGTGACTAACACAAGCATTACTTAAAATAATAATGAAGCAGTGTTAGGAATGATGGCAGAGCAACAATAGGCATTGTAAATGTCAGAACTACTTATTGTCATTTGAGGGATTTTCTGATATGTTTGTACATATTATGTCAAACATACATTTTTGCATTTTTGACAACATCTGATAGTTAAAAGTAAAAAGCCTTGCAGAATACTTAAAACATATTTACTACTGTAAGCTTTGTGATTCTGCCACAAACTACAGAATTGGGGACAGAACCTTTCCAAGTCATGGTGCGGAATTTTTCTTGAGCTCAAAAAATACTAAGCTTAGTTGTTGCAATTTTTGTAAGGTGTGTGTGTCTGTGTGTGTGTGGGGGCATCAAACATCAAACAAAGGCATAGTAGTGAATTACTTTGTGTAGAATGCAAATATAAAACAGGCATAGCAGCTTAGGCGTGCACACAGGGTGTGCCGTGTGTGCCTGGGCACACCCTAATCACCCCATGCACATTGGTATTATCTATCTGTGTGCCGACAGGAAGATGGGAAAGATCTCCCTCTTACCGCCTCTGCCATAAGAGAAGTGTTTACGCTCTACTCTGGCACTGTGCCAGCAGGGAGATCAATGTGCCGGAATCATATATATGTAGACACACATACACCTGTGATTGAGCTTACAGGTGCACACCCTAATGCAATAGCTGCACACACCTATGCACAGCAGTAGATTGCTTTGTGTAGAATGTAAAAAGAAAATGTTACATTTAGATTACAAGTTTAAAATAAGAATATGCAGTGCTTAAAGAGGTACTGAACTGAACTGAAAGCAGGTCTACTCATTACTATTGCCTGTGATCTTCCCCATTACTGATTGTGTGTCTTTGTGTGGAGGTGACTATCTTGTTAAAAAAGCATGTCAATTCTGATGATTTAAGGCTGGCGAATAATGATAGAAGCATCAGGAGATGTGGAGAAAGCACAGATCCAAAGAGTGAATGAAATAGAAGCAGAGAGCTCCTTTCTCTTCAGCAAGCAATTGCGGCTGGTGCTCAAAATTTTTTGGGGGGGGGTGCAAACAAACTGAAAAATTCTGAAAAAAAAAACATCAATTGCAGCCTCACTGTGCCCATCAAACACAGCCACTGTGCCCATCAAACGCAGCCACTGTGCCCATCAAATGCTGCCACTGTGCTATCAAGCGCAGCCACTGTGCCCATCAAATGCTGCCACTGTGCCCAACAAATTCTGCCACTGTGCCATGAAATTCTGCCACTGTGCCATGAAATGCTGGCACTGTGCCCATCAAATGCTGCCACTGTGCCATCAAATGCAGCAACTGTGCAAATCAAATGCTGCCAGTGTGCCCATTAAATGCTGCCACTGTGCCATCAAATGCTGCCAGTATGCCCATCAAATGCTGCCACTATGCCATTGAATGCCGCCACTGTGTCCCCCCACCTGCTCGCCGTCTGCCCGGCACTTACCATGTCTCGGTGGGGCAGTGGGTGATGGCAACGAGCAGGGTCCTCTGTGCGTCTCCTGCCGTCCACTCCTCCCATTCACTGGGTGTGTAACAACTGTAAATAGTGACATCTACAGGCCAAAAGTATGAACACTGAATATCGGTTCACATGTGTCCGGCCGTGGATTAATTGAGATTTTTAAAAGGAGTCGTATGTGAAAAGCTGCTTCAGTTCACACGTCATGCAAATCGGATGCCATTCAAAATGCATCCAATTCGCATATATGTGAACAGAAGTGGACTGGGAAATTTAGATTGTCCCTGTTTCAATAAGCCAGGTTTCTTAAGTTCAACAAGAGATCCATGCTAAAAGTATACTTTACCATTTTTTTTGCAAGGTTATAGAACAAACCTTTTTCATTGTTTTTACATGGTACAAGTAGTCAGCATTGAGAAACATATTGGAAAATGAAAGCTGCCCCAAACATGCCCCTGGCAAAAATGGGAGGAAATGGACTATCTCGGTACCCAAGGATTAGACAATACAATCCTTGGGTACCGAGATAATAAAATATAACAATTTATTGATAAAGAAACATGATTAAAAAAGGAGGAAACGATTTATACAAACTCAAAAGCTATATAAAATCAATCGTTATTGCCACGCACCATTCTTAATAGATTCAACAGATCGGTAATCCCCAATGATTACAGTGGGTATCGGATGTAGTAGATCTTAACATGGTAGACCGCTTCATCAGGAGGGTCAATCATTGTCGTCTACAAGATAATAGATCAGAATAATAATCTCATAGCCAAACAGCCGCAACATAAGATATACAAAATAACAAGGATAGGGGAAAAGAGGGAAGCAAATATACTTAACCTCCCTGGCGGTATTCCCGAGTCTGGCTTGGGGTGGAATTTCAGAACCAAAAGTGGTAACCCCGAGCCAGACTCGGGATCGCATCCTGGATCCAGGAAGAGCTTACTTACCTTGTCCCCTGGATCCTGCGATGTCTCCCTGCAGTGTGAGTGACTCGTCCTCCGCTCGATTCATCACAGAGCCGATCTCCGTTCCCTGCGAGGGTTGCGATACAAAGGGACAGGGAACGGCGCCAAATTCAAAAAGTGAAACACTGTATGAAATTATTTCACATCCCTTTTATCCCTAGTGGTTTCTCCAGTGCCCTGCATGCAGTTTTATATTATAAAAACTGTTCTTTCTGCCTGAAAACTGGAGATTTTCCATAGCAACCAAAACCGTCCCTTTACAACACCTAGAAAACAGCGATAATAAATTAGAATCACTCGCAGAATTGAGCGATAGTGATTTGTGGGGAGATCCGTCACCAAACACTGAAAAGTAATGTTAGCGACAATTCTGCAACTGAGCAAATTTCAGTGTTTTTGATTTGATTACATTATTGAATAATTTTTATTATTAAATTATTTGGTATAATTATTTATTGTTATTTATTATATTATAATTTATAATTTTGTGTTTCAAACTTTATCATACCCGGGATGTCTACTAGACTCTTGTTTGGACAGATTTAAGTGAGTTATTCCTAAGAATTACAGGCCTACAATATAAAACGCCAAATTTCCATGCAAAATAATAGTACTGCTTTCAGCATCAAAAATATGAAATAATCATACCGCCAAGGGGAAAGGAAGGAAAAGATAAAACGGGGAGGAAAGAGGGGAAGAAAAAGGGGGAGGAAAAAGGAAAGGGGGAAGGAAAGGGAGCAGGGGGAAAAAAAGGGGGGGGAGGGAAAGGAGGGGGGGGGGAGGAGTGGGAAAGGAAAAAGAAAAAAAATGAAGAAAATAAAAATAAAAATGGACATGAATACTTAATATATTGAGATATTCAATATAGCAACCCAGGGGTCAGAGGCAAGAGGCTGTGATCAAAGTCATCTCGCTGATATTGAGATATTTCCAAGATATTGCTTGCGGATAAAAATTGTGCTGTAGATATTACCAAGAGGAGGATATCTCAGCAGGATCAGAGCCCCTGAAAATATGTGTGTATAAAAGAAACCATATACAAATATATATGCCTATCCAGGGTCATAGGTACAAATATAAAAAGTTTACAATTGTGTAGTAAAAACAATACTTCTAGTTAAGAGTCTATGTCCAGTATGCCTCATAAGTGGTATCGGACATTCAGAGCTAGTGGATCGTATCTGTATTACATTTACAAGGGTACTCCTAAAGCAAAGATGACCCACCATAGGTTGCCTCCATTGCCGTTCCACCAATTGTGGATGATGGTACCCTCCCCTATTAAATGTTACCCCAATTGAGGCACATTTTCAAGTTATAGCATTGAGAAACATAATATTGACTGAGATTATGATGATATGAGCTCATAATTCTTTTTATGGAATGGAGGCTTGTCGCCTTACTTGTAGGGAGGAGTCTCAAGAAGATCGATTGCTGCTGTGTTCCAGGGTATAAGAAGGGTTTAGGGGTGAGGGATTTAGAGCGGGCAGCTAGGATATTGCAAGGAAGGAGTTTTAAGGAAGGACAGGGGAGATGAAAGGGGGCAGCTACGGGACATAGAAAGGGAGAGGATGCTGGGGAAAGAAAAATGAGGGAAACAGGGGGCAGCTGGGGGCAAGTGTCTTCTATGCTGATTAGGTTTTCCATGTATTGGATATTGTTAATCTTGTGTATCCATTGTTTCAGCTGGGCTAGGATGCAGTGGCACCCTATGTTTAACTATTGACTTAGTGTGGGGGAAGTTGTGATGAAGAAGGAAGAACAGGGGTTTATTGGGTGTTGGGTGATTGGTCAAATTTTGGACAGTATTGTGCACATGATACCGGAAGGCCTGGAGGATGAGACAGAACCAGAAGATATGTGAGATATCTCCTGGGGCAGAGTTACATCTCCAATAGTAGTTGACAGCAGATGTAAAAGGAAATGGAGAATGACTGGGAAACTATACCAGTGACTCATGATTTTTTTGCCAGATTCCAGGAACAGGTTGCTGATGGAAGATTTGTAGAATAACGCAAGAATTTATTATTTTTTATGCATCTGTGATCTGGAAATGAAAATCTTGCTTCCATTTCTGCCAAAAAAAAGACTTGATGCTTGTGAGGTTTAGTGTATGAGACGTTCGTAAATAAAGGAGAAAAAACGTTTGGCAATTCCTGAAGCGGAACACTGTCATTTGACCGGTGTCTGTGGTTTTTGATGTAGAGAGACAATGTCTTGAAAAAATGTGTTGAAGAATACGACAAAGACCAAAGAATGCAAAAATCTGAGCCTCAGAGCATGCCCTTGGTGGTCCTCTAGGAGAAGCAATCCATAAAGTGTGAGGTTCTGTGTATGCTCTTCTGGTTTAGCAGGAAGAAGGTAATGTCTGAGTCCTAGCAGAGAAGGATGGGTTCCCTTTTATCGGGATTAGAGATATGTGGGTGAAATACCATATGTAGGGAAAACTTGTCTACAAATGTTGCAGGTAGGGGCTATATTAGGATGTTTGTAAAAAGTTGAGGGCTGGAGATCTTAGCACCAGGGGAGTAAGTTTAATGAAGTGTGGGAAACTGTTCTCCATTGGTCCATAGCTTGGTCTTTGCGTACCTGCACCTAACAATGACAATACTAATGTGTTGTGGGTTGCAATGTAACAAATTTGATTTCTGGTAAGGACATCCTGCCCCTAGTTTATGGCCTATGTGGTATAAAATGTGCCATGTAAGAGTTCACTTGATGATGCTTGTTTCATTGCATGTTTAGTCATTCTCTAGACATGTAGTAAAAACTTTCCAATTTTTTCTGTATGATTTGCAGTCTCAAAAGCTAATTTAAGGCTTTTGTTAAATATATCAATCTCTCAATTTGCTTGGGCGGTAATAAACTGAAGATTCCCTATGCACAATATTTCTCTGTCTCAGGATGATTCAAACTTAGATTAAACAAATTGTAGCCCATTGTCAGGTACTAGTTCCTTTGGGTTACCTACCCTGCTGAAGACTGTGGAGATAAACATCACTACAGTAGCAGATGTTTTTTTTTAGATAAATGCAAATATATGGCCATTTACTATAATTTATTAAAGTGTCATTAAACCCACATCATTAAAAACTATCAATAAATGCTGTTTTACATGCTGTTCTTGCTCACTCAGTCATTATGGGATTCATTTTCTGTGTTCTGCAAACAACCTTATTGATCTTGCTGTTCTCTGTCTCCCCCTCCTGTCCATGTCCACAATGCGGTTGGGGATTTTGCAGAGCAGTGTTGGCAGCTAGTGCACAAGCTCAGTTTTCAGTGTATTTCCTACCCTGAGCATTTTCTCCCTATTACATCTGAGCAGCCCATGTGACTATGGAGTCACACATGTGAGCGTATACACAGTGGTAAATGACAGTCCACTCCCTCCCTCCTCCTCCGTGCCCACTGACCAGATAAACACCCCAGTAGACGAGTAGTAGAGTAGTAGAGTAGGCATGCCCCAGTAGACGATCCATTGATCGAAAAGCTTCGGGCGCTTCCAGCATCCTCCTTGTTGCCCATTTTCGATTTTATACTCTGTGATCACATTTTATTGTTACCTGGCGTTTTTAGCAATAAAAATCCTATTTTTGCTCATCTACACTATGTGGAGCTTGTTTATTTTTTCTCCACATACTTACTGAGAGATTCAACCAGCCTTCACTCCAGCCTTTGTACGTGACGCATTGTTCCCTCTGATCCGCACCTTGGCCATCCTTTGGGAGGACCCACCTGGTGACCCCGGGAGATCCGCGCAGAGTTTGACCCAGAAGGTTCGCAGAGCTGTGATGCCCGTTCACTGGCACTGAGAGGCAACCCGCTCGAGTGACTCCCTGTCGCTGACAAGGGAGTCCATCATATCTGGTAAGAGTTTCTTACACACCACCTCTACCAAGTCGCATGTTGTTGAGAGATACAACTTGGGGATGATTTGTTGATTCACCTGCGTTTTAACTTCTGTCTCCCTGCATCCATGCATGGTTTTCAGTGGGACATTCCATGTCATTTGTTTCCCACTCACCGACAGGATTTTATTCACCTATATTGAGAGACTTACAAGTTTTTTCACTGTTATGTTTATTATTTGTGGACATTTGTTTGTTTGTTAGTTTTTTTTTTTCAGTTGTTTTCTTGATTGAAGACTTTTGGCACCATTTATGCGCTACTTTTTATTTAATTTTCACAAATATCTCCTGAACCATGCAGGTTTATGAGATATTTTCAGTACCTACAGATAAGCCCTATTATAGGCTTACCTGTAGGTAAAAGTGGTGTAGCTAAGTTTACAATCACTTTAAAGTGATATTAACCTCCCGGTATTCCCGAGTCTGGCTCGGGGTGAGATTTTAGTACCAAAAGCGGTAACCCCGAGCCAGACTCAGGATCGCATCGCTGGATCCTGGAAGACGCGACTCACCTTGTCTCCAGTATCCCGCGATGTTCTCCCGCTGTGTTCGGCGGCTAGCTCTTCCGCCCGATCCACTGTGTGCCCTGGCTTCCGTTCCCTGCGAGCTTAGGGACGCAGGGGGTGGAACCGGCGGCAAATTCAAATAGTATATAACACAAACACACTGATACATTGTAATCCTATTGGATTACATTACTAAATATAATAAATATAATAAAATTGACCTAAGATTGCCCCCCAGTGCTTTGTCCAGTGCCCCTGCCTGCAGTTTTACTGTACTTTGTGTCTGGAAACTGCAAAGTGACCATGGCATCCAAAAAGCACGCTTCAACCTCAAAAGCAAAACAGGGACAGCGAGACAGAATCGCTTGCAGAAGTGAGTGATAGCGAATCATGGGGAAGTTCGTCATCAGGCACGGAAAGCGATTTCAGCGATGATCCTGCGACTTTGCCCAGCGATGTGCGGACTTGGTGCTCGATTAATTGCGGTACGGAACACACAGCACCCCCAAGATTCCCGTTTACTGGAGCGCCTGGTATCAAAGTGGAGGTTGAAGATGACAGCCCCTTGGGATACCTCCAACTCTTTTTGACTGATGAAGTCATAAAAAGAATTGTTACAGAGACCAATCGGTACCAGGAGCAACAAGCTGCTATACCTCAGAGGTTTTCAAGGAGCAGAAATGGGAACCAGTGACCAAGGAGGACATCTGGAAGTTTCTGGGCCTAATTATTCTCCAGGGAGTGGTGGGGAAACCCCTGCAGAAATGGTACTGGACAACCAACAAAATATTAGCCACTCCTTTTTTTGGCAAAATAATGTCGGAATACAAATTTTCTCTCATAATGAAATATCTGCATTTTCAAAATAATGACGAATTTGATGAGACTTCTCATCCAGCTCCAAAACTGAAAAAAATTTGGGACTTATATCAAATTATTCAGAAAAATTTCCAGCAGACCTATGTACCAGACAGAGACGTCAGTATCGACGAAAGTCTTATGGCCTACAAAGGAAGACTTAGCTGGATACAGTACATGGCATCTAAGAGAGCGCGATTCCGCATAAAATCATTCATGCTATGTGAAGCCAGCACTTGTTATATATGGAATTCGGCCCTTTACACCGGGAAAGGGACCAAATTCAACGACAGATTCAGTCAATATGGAATGGCAAACGCTTCTGTTCTCACTTTGATTGAGCCATTGTTGAATCAGGGGTACTGTGTAACCACAGATAATTTTTATACTTCTCCAGAACTCTATGAGTTCCTTCTACAACACAAGACGGATGCATACGGGACTGTTAGAGCTAACCGGCGTGACATGCCGCCAACCTTTGCCAATAAAAAGCTCAGGGCAGGAGAAATAGTTGCCTGGCAAAAAGGCAAAATGATGGCACTAAGATGGCGAGATAAAAAAGATGTGTGCCTAATGAGTACCATTCACAACACCTCTACTCTCATGGTACATACAAAAGGTGGAAAAGATGTTATGAAACCTCAACTCGTAATGGACTACAACAACACAATGGGAGGTGTTGACAGAGCTGACCAGGCCATGACTTTTTACCCTGCTATGAGAAAGCAACAAAAAAAATATTACAAAAAAATCTTCAGGCATCTTCTTGAACAGTGCCTGTGGAACGCTTTCATTCTTCTAAAAAAAAGAGTGACAGGCCTGTGATTCATGCAGACTTCGTTTGGAAAGTTGCAGAACTCATATTTCTGAAGCACCAAACACCAACCACTGTAAATCGATCTGGACGTCGTGCTGCTGGCGTTGTGAACCCGGAACGTCTGACAGGTCGACACTTTATGGACCACATTCCACCAACGGAAAAGAAGGCAGCACCCACAAGGATGTGTGTGGTTTGCTGCTCTAAACGTGACGGCACAGGAAGGAAAGTCAGAAAAGAAACCCGGTTTTACTGTCCTGACTGTGACGTCGGACTCAGGTACCCTGTTTTAAAATTTACTATACCTGAGACGTTTACTAATGCAATATGACTACTAATATTGCACTCTTGTTTGGCCAAAAAAAATGTCAGTGTTTTTGATTTATATTATTTACTAAAATTTATTGAATAAAAAGTATTATTACTATTATATTATTATTTGTTATTATTTATAGTTATTTATTATATTATAATTTATGATTTTGTGTTTCAAACTTTATCATACCCAGGATGTCTACTAGACTCTTGTTTGGACAGATTTCAGTGAGTTATTCCTAAGAATTACAGGCCTACAATATAAAACGCCACATTTCCATGCAAAAATAATGGTACCGCTTTCAGCACCTAAAATCTGAAATAATCATACCGCCAGGGAGGTTAAAAGTTTTTTTTTTTTTAAATACCATACATGTCACACTCACCTGCTCTGTGCAGTGGTTTTGCACAGAGCAGCCCGCATCCTCCTCTACTCATGTCCCTCGCTGGTGCTCTTGTCCCTTCTTCCTGCTGACTGCCCCCAGAGCAAGTAGCTTGCAGTTGGGACACCTAAGTAGGATTGTTCCCGAGCCGCAGCTCTGCGTGTTCTTTCACACACAGAGCCGCAGCTATGCCCCCTCTCTCTCCTTATTGGCTCACTGGTTGTGAATGACAACAGTGGGAGCCAATTGTGGTGGGGAAAGATTTATCAACTGGGCTTGATGTGTGCACTGGACTGTGAGTGACAGTATTTTTTTTTTGGTGGGGGAGCGGGCACTTGGTTTTGACAGGTACCCGCTCCCACTTCTCAGGTCAGATCACCATTGCGAAACTTCTCCCCCTCCTCGCTTCCCACAGTCTTCTGGGACTTGGCACAGGTCCCAGAAGGCTACCGGACCATTTACAAAGCGAACCACGGCTTGCGCATGTGCAGTGGGCAGCCTGCTGTGAAGCTGCAAGGAGTCACAGCTGTCTGCCCACAGTTAACATGCTGGTGCCGGAGACTGAAGACCATTGAAGAACTGGCTTGGGTGAGGATGGCACTGGATCCCTGGTAAGATAAGTGTCCTTTTTTATAAGTCAGCAGCTACAGTATTTTTAGCTGCTGACTTGAAATTTTTTGTTCTTAGCGTGAAGAACTGCTTTAAATAAAACAAAATGCCACAATTGCTAAAAGCTAACTGCATAAAATCTGTAACAAGTAAAATTGAAGAGGATCTTCACCCTGTAAACAAAAAATTAAAAGTCAGCAGCTACAAATACTGTATATATTGACTTTTAAAAAGACATGCACTAACTATGACTCTTGCGGCTTCACAGCCGGCTGCCCTCTGCGCATGCATGAGCCACGCTGTGCCCCGTGAATGGTCCTGCAGTCTCCTGCAGTGTGTGTGTGTGTGTGGGGGAGGTGAACCTCTGCTCAGAATTGGAATTAAAAGCAGGTACCCGTCAAAAAAAAACAAAACATTCCAAATATGGGAGAGGAGAGGGGGTGGAAGAGGAAATGCAGAACTTCCCTTTTGGTTGAAGTTCCGCTGGAAGTATTCCACCAGAGACAAGATCCTGATAAGTTAGATCTACAACAATATTGCTAGTCCATTGATATAAAGGAGAAAAGCACTTCTCAATTATAAAACGTAAAGGAAAACAGCAGAGTGCATTGGGATGGTGTATTGTCCTTAAAAGAAATCCAAATATTGCATTTAAAGAGTTACAACTTGTGCGGTAGTCTCCAGGACAAGACGATGTGGTAGTCACAGGGACAAGATGGTACAAAGATAAATAAAAATGTTGTCAACAATTGTAATCCTTTCTGAGTCTACTAAAGACACATACAGCAATAAGAAAAACCAGGCAGAGGCTGTAACTGTTAGTCCAAAATAAAATACAATATTTTGTCTGAAGTTGGGCATTTAAGCTCCCTTAAAGCCTCATACACACGATCGGATTGTTGGCCAACAAAACCGTGGACTTTTGTCCGAGGGGCGTTGGCCCAAACTTGTTTTGCATACACAATTACGAACGTACTGACGTGCTACGTGGTTTTTCAGCTCTTTAGCGCCACCCTTTGGGCTCCTTCTGCTAATTTCGTGTTAGTAGAAGTTTGGTGAGTGTTAATTTGCACTTTTCTTTCCGCGCTTTTCATTTAGCGCTTTTCAGTTCACGCTTTTCATTTCGTGCTTTTCAGTTCGTTTCTGAACGGCTGTTTGTCAACCAGACATGTAGTCTAATTGGAGGAGATAACATGTTATTTATTATTGGCCTTGGAGTTATTGCTTTGATATTATTTTTGAATAATGATTTGATTTGGTAAATTCTCTATATTTTTGGATGCATAGAATGCACTTTTTGGTTAAGTTCTATTGGCAGATAGCATGTCTAATTTTGTTTGTTTTCTTTTTTTAATGCACAATAAAAAAAATTGTGGAAAATAATACTTGGCTATGTGTTTTACTTCAAATGACAGTTTAGGAGTAGGCAGTTACATTTAAAAGAATACAATGTAAAATTAACAAGGGACACAAACATAGTTGTATCTTTGATCTTAAAAACTACGGGATAATGGTGTTGTGGTAACTTGTCCAAATAAAAAAAAAAGCATAATAATATTATTCTTGATATCACTAGAAAAAAAAAGCCTTTGAAAATTTGTTTGCAATAACTCCATCAGTATCACCAGCAAAGCAGCTTCATTATTATCCCAATAAAGAAGAAGAGAATGTGCTCTGCATTTCAAGATTTCATAATTTGCCACTTCACGAATGTTAATTCTCCATTACGAACGCTAGTTTACAAGACCGACCGCTTCTGGCTCGTGCTTGCTTCTGGGCATGCGTGTTTGTACTTTGAACTTTTGTCCGACGTACTTGTGTACACACGCTTGGAATATTAGACAACACACTTGTCCGCGGAAAATTTATAAACCTGCCATCCAACATTTGTTCCCAGAAAGTTGGCCAACAATTGTCCGATGGAGCATACACGTGGTAGGATTTTCCGCCAACAGTCTGTCATCACACATTTCCCCTCGAAAAATGTTATTGTGTGTATGAGGCTTTAGTCATCATCCAAACAGAATGAAGGGAATGAAACTTTCACTGAAAGCTCCTCCCAGCTCATCATCAATCGAGTTAAGGAGCACACGGATCTTACCGATGACACAAAGAGCTCCCATCTCTCCACAAGAAACAAAACTTCAGTACCGTAGAACGTTTATTATTTGTCAATAACTGCAGCCCTTCATATTAGTGAGAGTTTAAATGCTAAAAAATGTCTGCTGATCTTTTTAACTATGCTGTATTATGTGCCAAAATATACATTTTAAAATTTAGATAATTCGTTTACAAGATCAGCATGTTTCCCCTAGAAAGATAATGTTATTGTAAGGTTGATTGGCATCCAATTCAGCTGAAGCAGGATCAATATTTGTGTTTATGCTACTTTTGTTGTAGATTGCATGTTTAAAGTTAACCTCCAGGTAAACAACTTATTAAAAAAAATATATATACAGTGGGGACGGAAAGTATTCAGACCCCCTTAAATTTTTCACTCTTTGTTATATTGCAACCATTTGCTAAAATAATTTAAGTTCATTTTTTTTCCTCATTAATGTACACACAGCACCCCATATTGACAGAAAAACACGGAATTGTTGACATTTTTGAAGCTTTATTAAAAAAGAAAAACTGAAATATCACATGGTCCTAAGTATTCAGACCCTTTGCTCAGTATTTAGTAGAAGCACCCTTTTGATCTAATACAGCCATGAGTCTTTTGGGGAAAAATGCAACAAGTTTTTCACACCTGGATTTGGGGATCCTCTGCCATTCCTCCTTGTAGATCCTCTCCAGTTCTGTCAGGTTGGGTGGTAAACGTTGATGGACAGCCATTTTTATGTCTCTCCAGAGATGCTCAATTGGGTATAAGTCAGGGCTGGGCCATTCAAGAACAGTCACAGAGTTGTTGTGAAGCAACTCCTTCGTTATTTTAGCTGTGTGCTTAGGGTCATTGTCTTGTTGGAAGGTAAACCTTCGGCCCAGTCTGAGGTCCTGAGCACTCTGGAGAAGGTTTTCATCCAGGATATCCCTGTACTTGGCCGCATTCATCTTTCTCTTGATTTCAACCAGTCGTCCTGTCCCTGCAGCTGAAAAACACCTCCACAGCATGATGCTGCCACCACCATGCTTCACTGTTGGGACTGAATTAAGGCCAGAAAGTTCTATATTGGTCTCATCAGACCAGAGAATCTTATTTCTCACCATCTTGGAGTCCTTCAGGTGATTTTTAGAAAACTCCATGCAAGCTTTCATGTGTCTTGCACTGAGGAGAGGCTTCCGTTGGGCCACTCCGCCATAAAGCCCCGACTGGTGGAGGGCTGCAGTGATGGTTGACTTTCTACAACTTTCTCCCATCTCCCGACGGCATCTCTGGAACTCAGCCACAGTGATCTTTGGGTTCTTCTTTACCTCTCTCACCAAGGCTCTTCTCCCCCCATAGCTCAGTTTGGCCAGACGGCCAGTTCTAGGAAGGGTTCTGGTTGTCCCAAACGTCTTCTATTTAAGAATTATGGAGGCCACTGTGCTCTTAGGAACCTTAAGTGCAGCAGAATTTTTTTGTAACCTTGGCCAGATCTGTGCCTTGCCACAATTCTGTCTCTGAGCTCTTCAGGCAGTTCCTTTGACCTCATGATTCTCATTTGCTCTGACATGCACTGTGAGCTGTAAGGTCTTATATAGACAGGTGTGTGGCTTTCCTAATCAAGTCCAATCAGTATAATCAAACACAGCTGGACTCGAAGGTGTAGAACCATCTCAAGGATGATCAGAAGAAATGGACAGCACCTGAGTTAAATATATGAGTGTCACAGCAAAGGGTCTGAATACTTAGGACCATGTGATATTTCAGTTTTTCTTTTTTAATAAATCTGCAAAAATGTCAACAATTCTGTGTTTTTCTGTCAATATGGGGAGCTGTGTGTACATTAATGAGGAAAAAAAATGAACTTAAAGCGGGATTCCGGCCAGCGAAATTTTTTTTTAAAGTCAGCAGCTACAAACACTGTAGCTGCTGATATTAAATAAGTACACTTACCTGTCCCTCGGTTCTAGGGTCCCAGCACCGCCATCCTAACTAAGGGAAACAGGCAGTGGAGCCTTGCGGCTTCACTTCCAGTTTCCTATTGAGCGGCGCTCTGTGAATGGCCCGTGGTTTTCTGGGAACACACACAGTTCCCAGAAGGCAACAGGGCCGCTCACCGAGGAACAGGACATGCGGCGGAATAGGAAGAGGCAGATTAGTAAGACTGCCTAGCAACAAGGGTTCAGGTAAGTTTAAAAAAAAAAAAATTTCAAATGTTTTTTTTTTTATTTTTTAAAGATTTTTGGTGCATTTTTTTTTTCAGGGTGGCCCTCCACTTTAAATGATTTTAGCAAATGGCTGCAATATAATAAGGGGGTCTGAATACTTTCCATCCCCACTGTATATATCTATATCTATCTATCTCTATCTATCTATCTATCTATATATATATATATATATATATATATATATATATATATATATATATATATATATATATATATATATATACAGTATGTCACAAAAGTGAGTATACCCCTCACAGTTTTGTAAATATTTTATTATATCTTTTCATGTGATAGCACTGAAGAAATGGCACTTTGCTACAATGTAAAGTATTGAGTATACAGCTTGTATAACAGTGTACATTTGCTGTCCCCTTAAAATAACTCAACACACAGCCATTAATGTCTAAACCACTGGCAACAAAAGTGAGTGCACCCCTAAATGAAAATGTCCAAATTGGGCCCAAAGTTTCAATATTTTGTGAGGCCACTATTATTTTCCAGCACTGCCTTAACCCTCTTGGGCATGGAGTTCAACAGAGCTTCACAGGTTGCCACTGGAGTCCTTTTCCACTCCTCCATGACGACATCACGGAGCTGGTGGATGTTAGAGACCTTGCGCTCCTCCAACTTCCATTTGAGGATGCCCCACAGATGCTCAATAGGGCTTAGGTCTGGAGACATGCTTGGCCAGTCCATCAACTTTACCCTCAGCTTCTTTAGCAAAGCAGTGGTCCTCTTGGAAGTGTGTTTGGTGTTGTTATCATGTTGGAATACTGCCCTGTGTCCCAGTCTCCGAAGGGAGGGGATCAGGCTCTGCTTCAATATGTCACAGTACAAGTTGGCATTCATTGTTCCCTCAATTAACTTTAGGCAGCATTCACGAAGCCCTAAACCATGACACTCCCACCACCATGCTTGACTCTAGGCACGACACACTTGTCTTTGTACTCCTCACCTGGTTGCTGCCACACACGTTTGACACCATCTGAACCAAATAAGTTTATCCTTGGTCTCATCAGACCACAGGACATGGTTCCAGTAATCCATGTCCTTAATCTGCTTGTCTTCAGCAAACTGTTTGCGGGCTTTTATTGTGCATCATCTTTAGAAGAGGCTTCCTTCTGGGACGACAGCCATGCAGACCAATTTGATGCAGTGTGCAGCGTATGGTCTGAGCACTGACAGGCTGACCCCCCATCCCTTCAACCTCTGCAGTAATGCAGGCAGCACTCATACATCTATTTCCCAAAGACAACCTCTGGATATGACTCTGAGCACGTGCACTCAACTTCTTTGGTCGACCATGGCGAGGCCTATTCTGAGTGGAACCTGTCCTGTTAAACTGCTGTATGGTCTTGGCCACCATGCTGCAGCTCAGTTTCAGGGTCTTGGCAATCTTCTTATAGCCTAGGCCATCTTTATGTATTTCAACAATTCTTTTTTTCAGATCCTCAGAGAGTTCTTTGCTATGGGGTACCATGTTGAACTTTCAGTGACCAGTATGAGAGAGTGAGAGCGAAATTTAACACACCTGCTCCCCATTCACACCTAAGACCTTGTAACACTAACGAGTCACATGACACGGGGGACGGAAAGTGATTGATTGGGCCCAATTTGGACATTTTCACTTAGGGGTGTATTCACTTTTGTTGCCAACGGTTTAGACATTCATGGCTGTGCATTAAGTTATTATGAGGTGACAGTAAATTTACACTGTTATACAAGCTTTGCACTCACTACTGTACATTGTAGCAAAGTGTCATTTCCTCAGTGTTGTCACATGAAAAGATATAATAAAATATTTACAAAAATGTGAGGTGTGTACTCACTTTTGTGAGATACTGTATATCCATAGATATATAATATAATATACAGTATGTAATAGTGTCTATCCACCATACTAGTGTTCATTAACAAAATATCCCATTCAGATAATCCCAATGTGCATGAATATGAACACTCAACACTTTGCAGAATCGTGTGCACAAACCATCTGCCACTCCACAATCTTCAGTGTTTATGCCCACTTCATAAACAAATTTACCAAAATCTGTTAAAAACCATATACATTGTGCTTTTAATCAATCATAACCCTTTGCTTAAAGTTCCCATTCGTTAATAGCATAGAAACATAAAAGAAGATATCCCTTTAACGTAAAATGTGCACGTCTTCAGTTCAGTTCAGTTCAGTTAAAGCGGGGGGGGGGGGGGGGGGGGTCAGGGGTTTCTCTTTTAAGTTGAAGTCCTCACTGGAAATTATTGAAAAAAAAGAGGGGTAGTATAGTTGAGGGTGGTGGCGGTGGAAAAGTTAGCTTTTTGTTTTGCAAGAATAAATGAATAAAGTCTTGACTTATAGACTGCACATTTGTTACTAGTGGTCAACACAGTTGTATGGAGTCAGACAAATACTAGGCAACAAACAGTGTTTTATTTCAACCATGATGATTAGCTCTGTAAGTAATGCACTATTTCCCGTTAGAGCAGAGGAATAAATCAGAGTGTCCATTAGGCTAAATGTTGGAAAGAACCAAGATCCCTTTATGTAAAACCAATAGGTTAAATACTATGGCCTTCTCTGGTCATTATTTCTTCACTGCAGTATACCGCTCTAAACAGTCAATGCCACTTTACGGAGATGATGTACCATAGACATAGGTTGTACAGTCCATCTGTCCTTCAAAGTTGATTTTTTTTTTCCCCTTGGTAAGATTGTGATTTTCAGTATCAGAAACAAAGTCCAGTAGCTGTAGAAGGAAAAAGAAAATGCCCAAAGATGGCACTTAGGTTTGAAAGAAGTCACTCAGCAATAAAGCAGAAGAGTAGTCAGGGAGTCCGGAGCAGAGGTTAGGAGAATATACTAGAAGAGGCATCTATTAAACCAGCTATGATCGGTACACAGTGCAGCACCATTAGGGAGGGTGCTAGTAGGAGAATGAGTAGTCAGTAAGACAATCTGTATTTAGCATTCTGCCTGGTACCGATAAAGCAACTGCAAAAAGCTAGATTAGAGCTGAGTCCTTTTGTAGCAAACCTAACATGATGAATAAAAACACATAAAACTAATATAGATTGTAATAGAGGCACCAAACACAACAGTTTTCATGTACTTATTTAAAAGTTATAGAGCACCGCTGCTTGTTTCAGAAAGGGATGCCCTTAATAGTCTCATCAAGCAAACAAATATAAAGCTATTTTTGTTTCAATATCCTTTATAAAGGATTATGTCCTGTGTCCACAAATCACTCCACTATCAGGAAGGATTTTTAAAAGGATTGTGGATGTGACTGTCACTGCAATCATCCCATAAGTAATGCTCTTTTTAACTGGGCTGTGTGCCTTGTCCTAGAAGTATACTAGCTTTGGCTATTAATAAAAAATAAACCCTTTCTTGATTACAGGACTAATTTGTAGTATGTTGCTATGTAATCTCTGCAGTGCTTACATCAGCACTTTCACTGGTATAATAATATAGCTATAATAATAAAACAGTATGAACCAATCTACAGCTTAAAAAATAAGAAAACAATGGTTATCTCAGTACATTGCCACCTTTTATCATTTTCATGGGTCGTCGCTGCATATATACCAAGACACACAGGGGTTGATTTTCTAGAGGCAAATAGGTTGTGTACTTTGCAAAGGATGTTTCAGTTTGCATGGGAATTTTACCCACAGCTTAGTGATTGTGGTAAAAATTCACTTTACAAAGAAAACTCAATCATCTGTAAGGAAAATGAAAATGGCATGTTTGTGCGAACATGATTGGATGATGAGCTTTACCTCATTCACTAAGTTCTGATAAAAAATTTCCCTTGCAAAGTGCAACTTCCCTTTCAGAGTGAACGGTCTCTTTGCCTTTAGTAGATTAACCTCACAGAATCCAGTTTAGTTTCCTTTGCATCAGGTCACATGATCATACCCCATCGATAAGTCCAGAAAGAATGATTGACAGTTCCACAGACTGAATAGACCTTTGCCTACTGACTCCTATTTCAATCATCAGATACTGCTTGCTGCCTTGGCACTTCAGTCTAAATCAGTGGTTCTCAACCTGGGGGTTGGGACCCCCCCGGGGGTCAAATGACGATTTGCCAGGGATCACCAAAATCCTGGGCTGTTCCTGAATCCCACACTGCTCTCCCAACCTTTTCGTGGCCGCCCAGAAGGGCTGTCCCTAGAGCCTGTGGCCGCCCAGCTGGGCATTTCCTGGAGCCCGCGGCCGCCCACTCAGCCTCTTTGCAGCCGCCCATTCAGTTCACAGCATGGCTGGGGGCAGAGACTAGAGGTAAGCTAACTGGTGAGGAATGTGAAGTGGGAAGGGCTGGGGGAGACCCTGTCTCCTGATTTTGGCATAGGTGTCACTACTGCGAGTAATCACAAAGTTGGAGGCACAGTGAGTAACACTACCTGTGATTATAGTTGCCATTAAAAGTCCCCACTACAGTTCTCAGATCATCAGATGACCTTGATCAAGAGCACCTAAGTTGGCTGATCAGGACTTCCCCCAGCACTGCCACTGATCCCACCCCCCACCAGCACTGCCACTCGTTCAACTCACCCCATTTCCCCCTCCCCCCACCAAGGAGTAAGAAAAGGATTAAAAATAGAGAGTACATTGAAGGGAGAGGAAAAAAGTGGGAGGAACAAAGAAAAGGGAGAGAAAGAATAAGAGAATAAGAATGATAGAGAGGGGGAAATGGAAATGGAAAAAAAAAACAAGAAATTGGGATAGAAAGAGATAAAAGGGAAAGAAAGGAGAACAAAAAGAAATAGTGGTACATCCCAAAATGTACCATAAGGGGTTTTAATACTGTACGAGTGGAAGGGACTCAGGGGACGCTAAATGTCCGTGGGTTAGGGACGCAAATCACTTGTCTTGCCTTGGGTGCCGACAACCCACGCTATGAAAATAATTTTACTGTTAGGGGTCCCCACAACTTGGGGAATTTTACCAAGGGTCACGACACTAGAAAGATTGAGAACCACTGGTCTAAATTTTTTTTTAAATTATTTATTTTATCAAAAGCTCATTACAGTTTACAAAAATGTAAAACAACTTGCACAGCACAGTTTACATCTGTGAAATACACTTAACCCTCCCCACCAACCGCCACCCTCCCTCCCCACCCAAACCTCTCGCTTTTAGTGAGTTCTATTTATTTTCACCTGTATCGACTCGTTCCCCCTAGTCTCCCCTGGTTATTACCTCAACGTACTTCCACGACTTCTTGAACACCTTCCAACTTTCCCACTTGTCCATCAACCCCTCTCTTTCTTCCTCCACTCTAAATCTCAGGCCCTACATATTGTATGTTTCTTCTATAGTATTAACACAATACCAAATTTTGGGGCTTTCTTCGTCTTGCCATTTTTTTGGTATAAGACTTTTTGCCACGTTCAACAAGTGTGGAATTATTGATTCTTTATATTGTTTTACTGAAACCTCTACTCAATGGAATAGACAAATCCACGGTTCTTCAGGTACAACTTTTCCAGTGATTTCCATTATTAATAGTAGGATCTCTTTCCAGTATTTTTTGATTTTGGGACAGTCCCACGACAGGTGGGCCATCGATCCTACTACCTTACAGCCTCGCCAGCACTCCTGGGATTTCTCTAGTTGGTATTTACCTAATTTGTCTGGGGTTGCATACCACCTTGTCAGGGTCAGTCTAAATTATAGCATCCAAACACGCTAAAGTTTTCCAGCCCTGTATCCTGCTGTGATGAGACCAACCACTGGAGTTTATCAACATGTTCTTTGCAAGCTCAACATTTATCTAAGTATTGGTCATACATTTTCTGTTCTTGGTAAAAATAAAACTCTAACAAACCTGGCCAGATCAAACTGAGGGTATGCATAAACCTAATGCACAAACATGTGTTAATTAAAATGCATGTCAAAATGATCAATAGATCTAGATATATAGGAAGCTAAAGCTCAGTCTCAACGTTTCATATAAAATCCTAGCTTGGCCCTGCCTCTTGGCCTCTCTGTTGATACTTTAATGTAATAGGTGACCTAACTGATTAATAGGATTGCTTGGATCGCCTAGGGTCCATGGTGCATTTCAAAGGCTATATAATCAGGCAGATGCAATGACACAACCTGTTGATCAGGACTGGTGGAAAGTCCCCTTTATAAGAGATTAATGAGGGTTTGGCTGAGCATTGTTGCAGTGCCATAAACTGTCCATAGATGGGGATGAGGAGTATTGTCAGCAATATAACATATTTTACACAGTCTTGCCATCTGCAACTCCAGTTTAGCTGTGGCCAGATTGTCGCAATGCCCCTCACTTCCTAATGTATGAGCATTCTTTTTTTCAAGTATGGTGTTAGTCATGGACAGACCATGATTTGTACAACATACCATTTAGGTTATACCCGCCTTACAAGCTTGAGCAGCATAAAAATAAACCCATCTGCCCACTGCATGGCTCTCAGGAAACAAGGAACATAGCATAAAAAGTATCATTTAAGTCAGATCAGAAACTTATAAATTACAAGTACTTGAAGTTTTTAGAGAACAGTCTTTTATAGCACCAACATTAAGATGACAAGCTTCTGTGCCCGATTTACTTCTTGCTTTGAAGGATATCATTTATTTGGGTTATAATGCAACATATCTCACTGTCTTTAAAGGAGCAATTGTCTATCTAGTTGACAGTAGCTGGAGCTCAGTATGTCAAATGATTTCCTTCTTGCAGTATTTCCTGCTTCAATGCATGTTATTTACAGTGCTAGGCAGTAAATTTTCAGGACAGAATGATTGAATGCTTTAGCACTTTGGGTAATGACCTTTTTTTGAATACAGACTAAAACATGGCTTAGAACTATACTAGATGCATTGAACAATCTTCCTGGAGACATACTATACATAATTTAACACAGGCAGCAGTCATGTTGACTTCAGCAAAGCTACAATTCTCTTGTCTATTTCATAAAGAATGAGTGACTTTTTCTGACCCACAATGGATAGGATTTTTTAAATTGTCTTTTATGATGACTCCAATGCAGTATCTCAGCTCTCACTTAAATATAGGTATAGAATTATCAGATTCTATGTTGGTATTTACAATGTGTAGATAGCTGGATAGATATATAGATAGAATGATTTAATTGTGACTACCAACTTAAAGTGGAACTTTACCCATACCAACTTGATAAAAAATAATGTTCTTTAGCAAGAAACATACATTCTACATTAACCACTTCAATACTGGGCACTTTCCTCCCCTTCCTTCCTAGGACAATTTTCAGCTTTCAGTGCTGTCACACTTTGAATGACAATTGTGCAGACATACAACACTGTACTCAAACTACATTTTTATAATTTTCTTCCCACAAATATAGCTTTCTTTTGGTGGTATTTGATCACCACTGGGGTTTTTATTTTTTGCTAAACAAACTAAAAAAGACCAACATTTTTGAAAATATTTTTTTTTCTTTGTTTCTCTTTTAAAATGTAGTTTTCTCCTTCATTGATGGGCACTGATGAGGCTGCACTGATGGGCACTGATGAGTTGGCACTGATAAGGTGGTACTGATGGGCACTGATGAGGAGGGACTAATATGTAGAATTGATGGGCACTGATATGCAGCACTGATGAGAACCGATAGGCGGCACTCATATGCAGCACTGATGGGCACTGATAGGCAGCGCTAATGAGCACTGATAGGTGGCACTGATGGGCACTAATAGGCGGCACTGAGGGCACTAATAGGTGGCACTGATAGGCTCTGACAGGTGGCACTGATGGGCACTAATAGATGGCACTGATGGGCAGCACTGATGATGAGGTACTGACAGTCATTACTGATGGGCACTGATTGTCATCTGTGAAGGGCACTGACAGGCGTTACTAATGGGCACTGATTGGCACTTTGATGAGCACTGATTGGCACTTGGGTGGGCACAGACTGGCACTTTGGTGGGCACTGACTGGCAGCTGATAGGCAGTGTTTGGCAGATGTGGTGGGCACCTCTGATGGGGCTGAGCTGATAATCAATGCTCTGGAAATCAGGACAGACCCCTCTCTGACGAGAGCCTCCGATTGGCTCTTCTGTCGGCGTGAACCGTCTAAAGCCGTTTACCAGCACTTCCTGGTTACATGCTGTGATTGGTCACAGCTGATCATGTGGTAAAGAGCCTATGTCTTAGGCTCCTTACCACGATCAGCGTTGCGGAGTGTCAACGCGCACGTGCGATCGCAGCTTATCCTTCTAGATGTCATATGACATCCAGCATTGCTCCTGCTTCTTCCTGGAGGCTGCCATTTTTCTGAAGCCCAGAGCCACTGAACAGCAGTAAATCATAAAGCGGAACTAAACCCACCCATTTAACGCTTTTAGAAAAAACTTACATTCCCAAAATGCCAGGATTACTAACTGTCACATTTGCTTGTGTCCTCAACCAAACTGTAAAACCATCAAATTGCTGGTGTCATAACTGATCACATGTGCAGCACCATAGCAGTCGCAGATCAAACAGAAGCAATTTCCTTGGCTGTAAAGGATAGGTTTAATTCTGCTTAAATTCCACTTTAAGGCTGTCCACAGATCGGCCTCTACAAACTTGGCGGTGCTTAAAAATAGAGAGTAACAGAGCACGTGCAGAACAGGGTGAGACAGTGTATTCCTGGATTTTACACAGTATAGGCACTTATTTTTAATGTTTTACATAGCTATACCTGCAAAAGGGGCCAGCCTGAAGTGATCTAACAGGACTTATTTTTCTGGCTAAAGCTCCACTTTTAAGTAAAATAAACACGCTTGTCTAATAAAGAAAAGCATATTTCACCTATAGTGACCACGGCAATCGACAAACCTTGTATTTTCATTATTGTCACCACTCAAGTTGATGAAAATGGTAAACTGGCTTCTGCAGGCTGTTCTGTACATTTTTATTGCTTTTATCCCAAATGTATTAACTAAGCCTGACATTGCGTCTCTTTGGCATTGAACATAATCTTATATAGTAGTTATAAATGATCAGCCATTTGAAACATACTGAGTGTGTTATTATTGCACACCAAGGGCAAAATACTGAGTTTTCCTTCACTGCTAACCTGTAAAAGCATTGTAGCATTTGAGATTTGGACCAAGTTTCATGAATCCTGATGTCTTGAGCTGAATCAGAATTTCACTGTTCTTTTTGGCAGTTTAGTTTCTCAAAAGGTTTCTGGAAGAAAGCTGTACAATCGTGAAGGAGTCTGGCTCAGATTTCCATTTACTTTGGTGGGACCTTTGATCCGGAAATTTGTACTTTCTGTGCTTTTCAAAAATTTGAAAAGTAAGGCCAAACCACTACTGATAACCTTTTTCAGAAGTTTGCTTATCTCTAGAAGCCACAAGACATCATGACCTTGCTTTATATGGCTGAAATGATACAGTGCCTTGCAAAAGTATTCACCCCCTTGGCATTTTTTTGTGTTTTGTTGCCTCACAACTTGGAATTAACATGGATTGTTTGAGGATTTGCATCATTTAATTTACAGAACATGCCCACAACTTGATGTTTTTTTTAATTGTGAAACAAACAAGAAATAGGACAAAATAACAGAAAAAGTCAACGTGCATAACTATTCACCCCCCTAAAGTCAATACTTTGTAGAGCCACCTTTTGCAGCTATCACAGCTCCAATTCGCTTTGGATAAGTCTGTATGAGCTTGCCACATTTTACCACTGGGATTTTTGCCCATTCCTCCTTGTAAAACTGCTCCAGCTCCTTCAAGTTGGATGGTTTGCGCTTGTGAACAGAAATCTTTAAGTCTGACCACAGATTTTCTATTGGATTGAGGTCTGGGCTTTGACTAGGCCATTCCAACACATTTACATGTTTCCCCTTAAACCACTCAAGTGTTGCTTTAGCAGTGTGTTTGGGGTCATTGTCCTGCTGGAAGGTGAACCTCTGTCCTAGCCTCAAATCACACACAGAGTGGTACAGGTTTTGTCCAAGAATATCCCTGTATTTAGCACCATCCATCTTTCCCTCAACTCTGACCAGTTTCCCAGTCCCAACTGCTAAAAAACATCCCCACAGCATGATGCTGCCACCACCATGTTTCATTGTGGGGATGGTGTTCTTTGGGTGATGTGTTGGGTTTGCGCCAGACATAACGTTTTCTTTGATGATCAAAAAGTTCAATTTTAGTCTCATCAGACCAGAGCACCTTCCTCCATACATTTTGGGAGTCTCCCACATGTCTTTTCGCAAACTCAAAATGTCCCAGGTTTGCTGTTGTACCATGTTCTTTCCATTTGATTATGATAGATTTGATGGTGCTCCTAGGTATCATCAAAGATTTGGATATTTTTTATAACCTAACCCTGACTTGTACTTCTGAAGTAGAATAGTAAAGTATCGAACCAGGCAGAACTTCAGCAATGCAGGTTTATTAACAGCTGATAACATACAGGTTCATGTTCAAAATATTACAATATACAGGTCTAATTTATACAGTTTCTTACAATGCATGCATATTAGATATAAATATTCAAATTGAAACAATTGTGAAGTGTTCTCACCTTGAACCAGAATGGGTCTTTACTGCCAATTCTTGGGAACCTCTCACCTGATAGGGACCAGCCTGATCTGCCGGTGGTCTGGTCCCCTCACAGAGTTCTGGGTTCCAGCTCGACCAAGTTCTTGAGGGAAATTCACCTGAGACCACATTCTGGAACAAGCTAAGAAGTCTTCTATGACTCGTACGAGGAGACAAGTTGTGGACAGATACTTGCCCATTGGTTCTGACCTCTATGACCCGTGCAATAGGGCAGCATACATAGAGTTCAGCCTTATGAGCTCCTATCTGACTTGTCCAAGGGGACAAGTTAGGACAGATACTTGCCCATTGGTTCTGACCTCTATGACCCGTGCAATAGGGCAGCATACATAGAGTTCAGCCTTATGAGCTCCTATCTGACTTGTCCAAGGGGACAAGTTAGGACAGATACTTGCCCATTGGTTCTGACCTCTATGACCCGTGCAATAGGGCAGCATACATAGAGTTCAGCCTTATGAGCTCCTATCTGACTTGTCCGTCTAACAATTGCAGAGCTTGCATTTATATACACTTTTACAAGTCTTATCTCAACTTATATCTTACATATGATTGGTCGCTAAGGTCTACATCAAAGTAACCAACCATAAATCTGACATCTGTTCTACAACCAGATAAACTTAATTATTCCCAAAATTCCTATATGTTCATTAAAGTGATTTATAACTGGTTTTGTCCAATTAAAAACACCTGTATAGAGACAGTCTGGCACCCAGCTGTGTTTATCAAACTCTCTTTATCTTGATAAGATTTAACTAGCTTCAAGGATGACAGATTTACAACTTTGAGACAATTAACTTTCAATAACCCCACCAGATGTTTTATATGTTTCACTATATGCATGTATTTTAACAGTTTTAATGAGGGCACAAGCAGACCTTTGTTTGACCCTGTCAAACTTAATTAATGTTCTGTACATAACTTTCCTGTATTCCACCTAATTATTTTAACCACCTGTTTTCTTATCTGAGATAATTCTTCATAACTTGAATCTATTCTAATGAACTTTCATCCAGTAGACTTATCTTAATACATTTTCGAGAACACCTGTTTACAAGTACTTGTCAAAAAGCAGAGGTCATTTAAAGTTCAACACTTAAAAATGAAGACTTTCTAAATCTGGAAAACACAGTATACATTATTAAAGATTAACAATTGTTGCTTTACTTATTGAATAATAATATTGATAAAACCACTATTATATAATAATATAAATAATAATAATAATAATCAATAAAATATATGCAAATCAATATATACATTATGAAATACATTGGCTAATATGAGATTCCACAACATTTCCCCCCTGTTGAGGCTTCACACAAGCCTCACAGCAATTACAATACAGATCACCCACCATGCTCCCCAGAGACCCCATGCACCCAACACTGATCACATAAATTGTCCAAAAAAAATAAAAATAAATCAGTCCAAAAAAAAATAAATAAATAAATCAGTCCAATCAAAAACACACTGCATCTTCTTCTGTAGCTGCAAAGTCCTTCTCCATATGTGGCACGGAAAACATAGTTGTCAGTCTCAGTAGCATTGTGATCATTCTTGCCACAAACTTCTTTCAACAGGCAACAGTTACTCAGCAACATCACATCAAGGATAACAGGGAAGAGGAACAATCCGTTCAGTTAGTGAATGAAAGCCAAGTATGTGGTCCCAAGGAGCATTCAGCAGACTCAGTCCCATAAGGCTCTGCCTTTTCCTGCATAGGTCTTTTCAGCTTAGCCAAGTGCTTGATGTGTTTTGGAGAGATCTCCTTCATCATCATTTGCTGGTCCAGTATCATAGCACAAGCTGCTTTGGATGCTGTAAGACACAAGTTCAGTGCATACCTGTTCTGCAAGGATACAAGTCTCAGATATTCCAGTTCCTCCTTTTATGCATGAAATCCTTCCTTTGTAGCAATTAACATTTGTAACAAGTTGCATCATGTCTTTTGCGATCACCGAATATTTGTCTGGATATAAAATACACTTCAAAAATATAGTTATAAAATAAAAATAAAGTCAGTGTCAGGATACAATAGGCCTCTGGCAAGCATTTCAGGGCAACCTACAAAGCAATGGCTCCTACACTCTCATCTTATCTAATAACTTAATTTAGTGGCTTCCTTTTACTTCTACAACATCCGCTAAAATAATATACATGTATCTATATAGTTTTATCATAATACAATACTCTTACAATATTAATAATATTTATTATTATAAATCCCTTGAAGTACATGTTTTCACTACAAAGTATTTTATATAGACTATTCTTTTACATTTCCCAACCTATACTATTTCCCATACAATAATTGTAAAATTTTTATCATTTCTTAACCTTGACTCCAACTATCAGTCACTATTACCCTGGTCATGTCATACTGTCAATATAGTCAGTCCAGAAATTTCATTAGTTTTAATTTTGTAGTCTTCCCACAAAGTTTGCTAAACCCAAAACCATTTCACTTTTTGTCCATTTCTGCACATACTATACTGCAGAATATTATACAATAACAGTCAGCATGGGTCTCTTCTGTCACTCACTGCTATACTGTCTAAGTCAGTAGCCTACCTCTCCTATGTCTTAAAACATGAATTAAAAAATTCATGACAAATATCATAACATATCCTATAAAGCATCAATAGCATACAGTCTTTAGCGATAATGTCATACTCATTACATTACGCCTCCCCACTTTTTTTTTTTTTTTAAGCAAAAAATGATAAAACTATTTGTTTATAATGATTGAACATTTACTCAAAGTGGAACTCTACTCACAAAAATGTGATAAAATAAGGTTCATTAGCAAGAAGAATACATTCCACATTAATTATTCTGCTACCATTTTACTGAAGCCCAGAACCTCTGAGCAGCAGTAGAATGTCAGGCTGTCAGCAAACTGGCCTCTAGATTTTATTCATTGCAAAAAAAATAAAAAATAGAGCACAACTGAGCCTGTGTAGAGCAGGGTGGAACAGTGGATTTTAAACAGTATAGGCACTTATTTTTACTGTGTTTCATAGCTACACCTGCAAAAGGGGTCAGCCTCAAGTAACCCAGCAGGAATTAATTTTCTGACCAAAGTTCCACCTTAAGGTGTTCACAAGAATAATACTTATAACATATATAACAAACAAAACAACAGTAAGTCTCTACATACAAAGTATCACATATAATTAATTAGAATTGTCCATTACTGAAATACTTCCAATGTCTTTGTCTGCAACAGTCTTTTGTATGTATTCCACTTGCACTTGTGTGAATAACACTCTTGGTAATCTCACTCAGATTTTGACTACTATAGAAATGGAAAATGTCACTGTCACAAATGTGGATTTAAATGGACACTTGAATTGTGAATTCTTCCACTTCCTTTTATGATCTTTAATGTACTTGCAGTCATCAAGAGTTACTGACATACATTCCTTTAGTGGCTTTGACTGGAACAAGAGATCACATCTAAAACAAGGATCTGTTTAGAAACAAAACTACACCAATTTGGTTAATTATTTTAAACACATGAACATTTTATTTCCCACTCTACAGCATGAAGTCTAAGCAACTATCATTTGCCTCTAGAACTCCTAAACTTAGTGACAAATCTATCCAAAGTTTCATATGGCCCAGCAAATTGTAGTTAATTTTGTCTACAATAGCCCATACAACCTATCCACCAATGAATATGAGTGTTGACACAAGGTTCTATCGTCTATGCCAAGCATAGAGCACAATGGAACTGATTTTTCATAAAATGGGTACAATTATCTGATATCAGTGCTGTATACACTCCAATCCTGGGAAAAATTTCCCACATCAGACACTTAGCTGTTGTCTCATACATTTGCATGACCATATGAAAAACTATGATTTACTTTAAAAATGAGCAGACTTTTATTAAAGTATATCTATATCTACAGCTTTGTTCTTTTATTGCAATAAAGTCTATATACAGGCACACAAAATAGACTTTGAAGAACTATATTTTGTGAAACTACATTGTGATTGTTCATAATTAAAAAGAAATCAAAATAAAATTACATGGTCACTTGCACAGTCTGTTAAATCTAAAGAGGTTAAGAAAATGTGCATTACTATGTCCCTTCCTTAAGAATAATTATATACAAATTTTATTGTTAATTAGATCATATTAATGCAGAGTGACCCTAATCCAAAAACTGACTTTGCCACCTGTAGTAGCATAACTAGGAACTTGAATAATAAAAAAATCAAAAGGAGTGAAATTTTACAAAGTATAACTTTACATATGAAAACGTGCTGGCTGCTCCTGGAATAAAGAAACAAATTATTTATTTAGGCAAACTAATAATCAACCTGATAATTACTAAATATTGTAATCAGGTAGGACAAAATAAGTTCTAGCCAATACCAATAAGGGACCTTGCTCACCAGAGCTTACAAGGTAAGATTAAAAATTAAGACTCTAATTATCTAATTCACCCCCCTGTATGTGCTACATATAGCACATATAATAAGATGGTAGCGCTGTTACCATGCATCACTCTTCACTATTCTTTTTAGAAAATAAGAAACAAATATAAATTTGGAGTTCCCTTGTACCAAATAAATAAATCCCATTACTATCTTTGTGATTACTACTAAGTAGGCAAATATATAAAGATGACAGTATACATAATACTGTACAATAAGATAGGGACATAACAAAATAAACAACAAAAGCTACAAGGGAGAATAAGCACCTTACTTACAAGAGTGATACACTAAAAAAAAATGCACCTTTCACTACTACAGTCCATAATATAAAAGACAGAATACCTATTATAACCTACAGTTTATATTCTAATAAAAAATCAACAAAAGTTTAAGAATAAGAACGTATTCTGAGATTTTATTTATTTTCTGGTCAGCTCATCCAGTTTCTGTCTAAAGGCACCTAAACGTGCCCCTTTATCTCAGTACAGAGCACTGAGATAAGCTGTCACAAAAAATGATTTAATGCAGTTGTTGCACATACGTGCAGACAGCTATTTCTAAAATGGTGACTATACTTTTCTGCTCTCCTACACTCATACTGAAAGAAATACATTATCTTGCTTAACATGTAAAACCTACAACTGTAAAATGTTTTTAAGCATGACATTAATTACATTAGCAACATTGAATTTATCTACAGATATTTTCCTTCCAGAAGCAGTATGCTGGATACAAAAAAATATGGGAGAACTTTGTGTCGTAAATTACTTAAAACAAACAACTTTCTTTTTTCTACAGTTTAAATAACTTCTAACTCCCTCAGCTCATTAATGGTGCTAACTAGCTGAGGTACATATTCAAAAGAATATAAAATAAATAAATAAATAAATAAAAAATGAATCGTGCCTTCCACACACACACTCGCTGCTAATAACATTTAGAACTTTGATGCTAAAGTCAATCAGTCACCATAGATATATCAATCCCTAGCCTCTCTACAAAAGACACATACAATCATTCACTTAGGGATTCATTTCACACCTCATACAAAAAATCACACACACACACACATTTAACTCATATAAATATAAATCCTCCTAACAAATACTAATAACAAGTGTCACAAAATCAAAGATATGACACAGAAAGTTCTAATTGTATTTGTATGGAGGATACATACCATTTCCCTATTCATCATACACTATGCAGAATTCAGCATCAGTTACATACTTCTTACAATTCACTCATAGAACTAACACACAGGGTCCTTTCACACCAACGTTTTTACAACCACTACAGAATTATTCTAACCTAATATGGGAGATGATCAGTCTCCCTCACACATACAATATTCCCTAACAGTCTACAAAGATTACAAAGAAATTAACTTACATTTGTGAACATTCATTAACAAAATGTCATTATCTTCTGTTTTCTATATAGCAATACAGTCACTCCACCTAGCAAAGTATGCATACACATGAACACAAATTCCTGACTATATATAAATATACAAATATTCACAGAATTATTAAAACTGACAGGATAGTTAGTAATTACTTATGGACAGCAGTGCTCAGAGTAAAGCCAATAGGCACCGTACGCGCATACGTCTCCTTACCAAAACGCTTGTCTTAAGACACGAAAAACCGCCAAGCCCTGCTTGCCACGGCGATCAGGAATGTCTCAACCTGATCTTAACTCAGTTAGTACACAGACCGTTATAACAGATACATATAAATACATACACTTATAGCACAAAGACAATACATACCTTTTAACTTTGTTAACAAATGGAGCTCCAAAACCTTTACCTTATTTACCTGTCAGGACTTACCTTTCCTGACATCAACCTCCTAAACTCATGAGTATTATTTTACACCACAAAGGTACCTTTTCTACTAGTAGCTACATATCAGTACTGTTTCAGTTTTTTTTAACTTAGGCTGTCCAGGGATCTGATAACCCCAAAGGCTTCTCCTGATTGATTACCAATCCAGGAAACCAACATGCATGTTACGCAAGTTCTCCAGGGGTCTTTAAGTCCCCAAAACCTCATCCAGACAAAATTTTGCAGTCAAGGTAAACAACATGCATGTTACGCAAGTTCTCCAGGGGTCCTTAAGTCCCCAAAACCTCATCCAGACAAAATTTAGCAGTCAAGGTAAACAACATGCATGTTACGCAAGTTCTCCAGGGGTCTTTAAGTCCCCAAAACCTCATCCAGACTTAAATTCGCAGTCCAGGTAATCAACATGCATGTTACGCAAGTTCTCCAGGGGTCTTTAAGTCCCCAAAACTTCATCCTGACTAATTTTTGCAGTCCAGGTAAACAACATGCATGTTACGCAAGTTCTCCAGGGGTCTTTAAGTCCCCAAAACTTCATCCTGACTAATTTTTGCAGTCCAGGTAAACAACATGCATGTTACGCCTAGGTTTACATAGAGAGTAATTAACCCTCTACAGGGGTACCCCTTCAGAAAAGAAAGAATTGAAAGAAAAGAAAAAGAGAAAAGAGAAAAAAAAAAAAAATTAAAAAAAAATAAATAAATAAATACATTTTCTACCCAGGGTATCTCATCCTGTACAATGTACTTTAAGGCACCCACAGTTGAGAAACCCCAACCTTCCATCACAAAGATCTGCCTGGTGGACAGCGATACCCCAACAACAACCACCCGCCCCTCCTAGCGCTAGCAAAACACGGCACAACACAATGCAGAACTAATAATAGGTGTCTGCTAACCTGATATATTGCGCAATATTGTGTTGAGCTCAGTGCCTCACCAGCATGGAGTTAGGCAAGATCGGAGTTGAGGTTATGCTGTCCCCGTACGGGCCACCAAATGAAGTAGAATAGTAAAGTATCGAACCAGGCAGAACTTCAGCAATGCAGGTTTATTAACAGCTGATAACATACAGGTTCATGTTCAAAATATTACAATATACAGGTCTAATTTATACAGTTTCTTACAATGCATGCATATTAGATATAAATATTCAAATTGAAACAATTGTGAAGTGTTCTCACCTTGAACCAGAATGGGTCTTTACTGCCAATTCTTGGGAACCTCTCACCTGATAGGGACCAGCCTGATCTGCCGGTGGTCTGGTCCCCTCACAGAGTTCTGGGTTCCAGCTCGACCAAGTTCTTGAGGGAAATTCACCTGAGACCACATTCTGGAACAAGCTAAGAAGTCTTCTATGACTCGTACGAGGAGACAAGTTGTGGACAGATACTTGCCCATTGGTTCTGACCTCTATGACCCGTGCAATAGGGCAGCATACATAGAGTTCAGCCTTATGAGCTCCTATCTGACTTGTCCAAGGGGACAAGTTAGGACAGATACTTGCCCATTGGTTCTGACCTCTATGACCCGTGCAATAGGGCAGCATACATAGAGTTCAGCCTTATGAGCTCCTATCTGACTTGTCCAAGGGGACAAGTTAGGACAGATACTTGCCCATTGGTTCTGACCTCTATGACCCGTGCAATAGGGCAGCATACATAGAGTTCAGCCTTATGAGCTCCTATCTGACTTGTCCGTCTAACAATTGCAGAGCTTGCATTTATATACACTTTTACAAGTCTTATCTCAACTTATATCTTACATATGATTGGTCGCTAAGGTCTACATCAAAGTAACCAACCATAAATCTGACATCTGTTCTACAACCAGATAAACTTAATTATTCCCAAAATTCCTATATGTTCATTAAAGTGATTTATAACTGGTTTTGTCCAATTAAAAACACCTGTATAGAGACAGTCTGGCACCCAGCTGTGTTTATCAAACTCTCTTTATCTTGATAAGATTTAACTAGCTTCAAGGATGACAGATTTACAACTTTGAGACAATTAACTTTCAATAACCCCACCAGATGTTTTATATGTTTCACTATATGCATGTATTTTAACAGTTTTAATGAGGGCACAAGCAGACCTTTGTTTGACCCTGTCAAACTTAATTAATGTTCTGTACATAACTTTCCTGTATTCCACCTAATTATTTTAACCACCTGTTTTCTTATCTGAGATAATTCTTCATAACTTGAATCTATTCTAATGAACTTTCATCCAGTAGACTTATCTTAATACATTTTCGAGAACACCTGTTTACAAGTACTTGTCAAAAAGCAGAGGTCATTTAAAGTTCAACACTTAAAAATGAAGACTTTCTAAATCTGGAAAACACAGTATACATTATTAAAGATTAACAATTGTTGCTTTACTTATTGAATAATAATATTGATAAAACCACTATTATATAATAATATAAATAATAATAATAATAATCAATAAAATATATGCAAATCAATATATACATTATGAAATACATTGGCTAATATGAGATTCCACAACACTTCTCAACAACATTGCCCCTTACTTGTTTGGAGATTTCCTTGGTCTTCATGGGAGTGTTTGGTTAGTGGTGCCTCTTGCTTAGGTGTTGCAGCATCTGGGGCCTTTCAGAAAGGTGTGTATATGTAATGACAGGTCATGGGACACTTAGATTGCACACAGGTAGACATCATTTCACTAATTATTTGACTTCTGAAGGCAATTGGTTACACCAGAGCTTTTTATGGGCTTCATAACAAAGGGGGTGAATACATACGCACATACCAATTATCAGTTTTTTTATTTCTGAAAAATAGTTTTATGTATATATTTTTCTAATTTTACCTCACTAACTTAGACTATTGTGTTCTGATCCATCACATATAATTAGGATTAAAAAAACATTGAACTAAAGACTGTAATGTAACAAAATGGGTAGAAAGCCAAGGGGGTGAATACTTTTGCAAGGCACTGTATGGCTGTGATACACTAAGGTTCTATCACAAAGAAGGTGACGTGTATGTATGTGTATGCACGTGCATTTGCATATATGTATATATGGATTGTATACATATGGCATTTATTTACATGTACAGTGCCCTGAAAAAGTATTCATACCCATTGAAACTTTCCACATTTTGCAATGTTACAATCAAAATCGTAAATGTATTTTACTGGAATTTTATGTGATAGATCAACACAAAGTGGCACATAATTGTGAAGTGGAAGGAAAATGATAAATGGTTTTCTTATTTTTTTTACAAATAAATATCTGAAAAGTGTGGAGCACATTTGTATTCAGCCCCCCCTGCCACCACCATGTTTAAGGTAGGGATGGTGTGTTCAGGGTGATGTGCAGTTTTAGTTTTCTGCCACAAGTAGCGCTTTGCTTTTAGGCCAAAAAGTTCAATTTTGGTCTCATCTGACCAGAGCACCTTCTTCCACATGTTTGTTGTGTCCCTCACATGGCTTCTCACAAACTGCAAACAGGACTTCTTATTGCTTTCTATCAACAATGGCTTTTTCTTACCACTCTTCTATAAAGGCCAGATTTGTGGAGTGCCCGACTAATAGTTGTCCTGTGGACAGATTCTCCCACCTGAGCTGTGGATCTCTGCTGCTCCTCCAGAGTTACCATGGGTTTCTCTGAATAATGCTCTCCTTGCTCGGCCTATCAATTTAGGTGGACGGCCATGTCTTGGTAGGTTTGCAGTTGTGTCATACTCTTTCCATTTTTGGATGATGCTCAGTGCTCAGTGAGATGTTCAAAGCTTGGGATATTTTTTTTATAACCTAACCCTGCTTTAAACTTCTCCACAACTTTTCCCCTGACCTGTCTGGTGTGTTCCTTGACCTTCATGATGCTGTTTGTTCACTAAGTTTCTCTAACAAACCTCTGAGGGCTTCACAGAACAGCTGTATTTATACTGAGATTAAATGAAACACAGGTGGACTGTCTTAATTAGGTGACTTCTGAAGGCAATTAATTCCAATAGAATTTAGTTAGGGGTAGCAGAGTAAAGGGAGCTGAATACAAATGCACGCCAAACTTTTCAGATATTTATTTGTAAAAAAAGTAAAAAAAACATTTATCATTTTCCTTCCACTTTACAATTATGTGCCACTTTTGTTGGTCTATCACATAAAATCCCAACAAAATGAATTTACGTTTTTGGTTGTAACATGACAAAATGTGGAAAATGACAAGGGGTATGAATACTTTTTCAAGGCACTGTACATACACATATACACCGATCAGCCATAACCTTATGACCAGTAACAGGTCAAGTGAATACCATTGATTATCTCATTACAATGGCATTTGAAAGTCAGTGTGATAGATAAGGCAGGAGGTAAACATGAAGTTGATGTGTGGAAAACAGAAAAAATGAGCATCACAGTTTGTATGGGGCTGCATAGCCGCAGGCCAGCCAGGGTGACCATGCTGACCCGTGTCCACAGCCAAACCTACAATGGACACGTAAGAATAAGAACTGGACCAAGGAACAATGGAAGAAGGTAACTTGGTCTGATAAATTATGTTTTCTTTTTCATCATGTGGATAGCCAGGTGTGGTGCATCTATTAACTGGGGAAGAGATGGTGCCAGGATGTAGCATGGAAAGAAGGCAAGCCAGTGAAGGCAGTGTGAGGCTTTTGGCAATGTTCTGCTGAGAAACTTTGGGGTCCTCCTATTTATGTGGATGTTACTTGACACACACCGCCTACCTAAACATTGTTTCTGACCAAGCCTCTTTCAGCAAGATAATGCTTCCTGCCACACTGCAAAAATAGATCAAGAATGGTTTGAGGAACAAAACAATGCATTTGAGTTGTAAACTTGGCCTTCAAATTCTCCAGATCTCAATTCAGATGAGCATCTGTGGAATGTGCTGGACAAACAAGTTTGATCCACAGAGGCCCCACATCACAACTTACAGTACTTAAATAATCTCCTACTGAGGGCTTGATGCCAGATACCACAGCATATCTTTAGAGGTCTAGTGGCATCCATGCCTCAACGGGGCAGAGTTGTTTTGGTGACAGAAGGAAGATCTACTCATTATTAGTTGGGTGGTCATAAAGTTATGGCTGATCGGTGTATGTACATATAACCTTCCTTGGGAATAAAATCTTATTGTATCATAATCATATAATTTTATGCATATACAGAAACATATCTATTGGCAATTATCCACACAGAAAGCATGATGGGCAAATAATGACCGGGCAAATGTAGGTGGGAGACATGCAAGCATATACAATTTAGATGAGAAAAGAGGTGATTACTTCAATCATGCTGGGACAGAGTTAGGGCATTGTAAAGGTATTTAATGGTATGCTCAGGGGAGACAGTTGTCTCTGATGGAGAGGATGCACCCTCGAAATGTGTAAGCCAGAATTTTATATTGAATCAGTGCCCATGATGGTGGTCTACCGTTAATGGCCTGACAGTTATACTTGTTGTTCTGAGACTTTATAGGAAAATTTGTGACATGCATGTACATATGGTTCTTTTGTGAGTATAATATATATAAAATACAGTTTTTGTTTTTTTTTATTGAGGATTTTACACTATGCTGGTGCACTCTCTCTTTATTTTTAGTCCAAAAATCTGCTCTAATTACTGTGCCTCAAGAAGGAGTTTCACAGACACATAAATACCTCAGCACTAAAAACTCTTCCATGGCATGCTTTTCTGCACACAGAATATAGACATAGAGCTAATATTTTGTCTAAAGCCTTGTACAGACGGTCAGATTATTGGACGAGTTTTTGTCAGTTTTTTGTTGGATGCTAGTCTCAAATCAAAAGTGAAGAGGGTACTTAACATCAGAAAAATTTCGGACGACAGAATTCAAGTTAAGAAGTGATGTCATGTGTTGAATTGTTTTGTATGTGCTCTTTCATTTCTGAGCATGCCTAGTCTTGCTCTTCAGATTTTTTGGGCAGAAAACTAATTTACTAATGAAAAGAAAATCGGACGTTGTGGCCACATCAGACAAAAATGTTGGAGCCTGTACATCCAATTTTTGTCTGACGAAAATTCGTAATCGGCTGGCAAAAGCAGCATACTGAAAATCGGCAGAACGTTCATTGGACAAAATTTAGCTTCTGATTTTCTGACCGTGTGTACGGACGGGCCTTAAGTCCACCTGGAAGGAGCACGTCATTAAAATAGATGGAGACTACTTAGTAACTCGCTGCTGCTGCGATGATGAGCTTGTTTGGCTGGGCTTCTCCTAAAGGTCACAGGAGTGTAATTTGCTTTACACTCCCGTGACCCATTTTCAGCAGAGAGCGGTCTGAAGTCCGCTCTCTGCTGACGTCACACAGATCAGTCCAGGCACCGTGTCATCCAGACTCTGGGAGTCTGGATCCGCCAGGTAGAAGTACATCTTCGCCAGCACACCATGGATCAGCAAATAGAATTGTCCAAAAAAGGTTTTTTAATCGAAAACGGTCACATCACAAAGGAAGGTCGCAACCTTTTTTGGACAATTCTATTTGCTGATCCATGGTGTGCTGGCGAAGATGTACTTCTGTATGATGCTTCCAGAACCCAACTGGTAATCGTTACAGCACCCATTAATGTTTTTTGCCATTTGTCCGGGAACGTGTGTGACTGGAATATCGAATTGATTGGATCCACCAGGTGCCTGGACTGATGGCCGTCTCAGCCTCTCAGCGAGCCGCTGAGACGGCCGCTCCTGGACCCTCCACAGCTCAGCGCTCCAATGAGTGTAGAGGCGCAGATTAGGAGAGCTGCTGACTGACAGGCAACAGCTCTCCACTCTGCATCTATCTAGGTAAGTATGATTATGTAAAAAAAAAAAATTCCTATACTTCTCTTTTAATTATAGCATATAGAGTGCAGGTATCAGTACCTTAGAGTGGCCAGAGTGCAGTGGTCAGAAGTATGTCATGTACAGCCCAGTGAAGAGAATGCAGTAACCAGAGGTATGTAATGTATAGCTCAGAGTACAGAATGTTACAGCCATAAGTATGTAAAGTGCAACAGTAAAAGGTATATACCACACAGCACAGCATATGGTTAGGAGTATGTAATGTACACCGTACGATATATGATCCTGATTGCTGTAATTTATAAGCTGTGCCATACACTACATACTCCAACCACTACCTCTGTATACTGTGACATACATTAGAAAATCCTAAACCCCTACTCTCTTTACACTAGGCTGTTTATTAAATACTCCAGATTATTGTACTCTTTGGCTGTACTGTACATGACTTAGTTCTGACTGCTGAACTTTATAGGCTGTGGTGCGCTATGCATACTCCTGACTGCTGCACTCCCGCCATACAGAGTGGTCAGGATAATGTAGCCCTGGGTAGAGAGTGCAGTGGTCAGGAGGATGTAACTTACAACCCAATACACAGAGTGCATTGGTAGAGAGTATGTAGTCTGCAGCCAAGAATACAGAGCGCAGGGCTCAGGAATCTATATTGTTCAACTCATAATACAGGATGTGGCATTTTGGAATAAAGTCCATCAATATGTAACATATGGAGGACCCCAAGCAAAAATCCTCCCTCACATAAGTGACTTTCCTCCAAATTAACTGTCCAATGCTCACCTCTATACCCCTCTTTCTCTGGTTACTTTTGTGCCCCCATTCACAGTTCATTTGTGCCCTTGCTCACAACTCACTTTTGTGCTCCTATTCACAGTTCATTTCTGCAATCCCCTTTCACTGCTTATCTTTGCCTCGTTCCCATTTTGCTCTTGCACCCACTGTCAACAGCTTACCCCCACTGTACTACTGTTAATTCTGCACCCCCCCCATCTGCCATCTCTACCTTAAAACCCCCTTATCCACAACTCTCTTATTTTTGCAAACCCCCTGTCTACAGCTGTCACCTCTGACTCCAGCCACTCTGTGTCCACAGTTCTCACCTCTGAGCATTCATTTTTCCCCTCTGTCCACAGCTCTCACCACTGCACCCAGCACCCCTCCACTGCTTCCCCCTATTTCATAACCCTTTAACTCCCCCCTATATCTACAGCTCCCAGCTCAACATTGCCCTCCATCCTTTATCTACAGATCTCACTTCTGCACTCCTCAATCTACAACTCCCATCTGCCCATCTGTGCACCCAGCACCCCCCCACCGATGTCACCTGTGCACCTAGTCTTCTCCCTTCCACAGCTGTCACCTGTGCACCAAGCCACCCACTCCCATTCACAGCTCTCACCTGTGCAGCCAGCACCTTGCTATCTACATCTGTCACCTCTGCACACCCCAATCCTCCCTCCCTGTGTAAGGTTCACCACCAATATTTAAGTGTAAGGTTCCTGGAGTGGCCCCAGCTGGAATATCTCTATTCGGTCACTGGATTTTTTCCATATAGAGCAGTGAGCACAGCACAGACTCATGCTTAGCTACTCTTCATTTGCATCTGGCAGCTCCACCTGTCAGGCCACAGGCCAGTAACATAGAATCAAGGGGGAGTTTCATAGCACTTCTTATGGGGTAACATGCCTTTGGTTCCCAGCACTAGTGACACCCTCCCATAAAAGGCTAGATGAACTTAAAGTGTTTGCTTTAGAATAAAATGTATGGGCGGTAAAGCCTAAGTTAGTTTAGTCCTGGCTGAACATAAGCTGGAAGTCTAGAGCAGTGTTTCTCAACTCCAGTCCTCAAGGCGCCCCAACAGGTCATGTTTTCAGGCTCTCCATTACTTTGCACAGGTGATTTGATCAGTTTCACTGCCTTAGTAATTACCACAGCTGTTTAATCTGAAGGAAATCCTGAAAACCTGACCTGTTGGGGCGCCTTGAGGACTGGAGTTGAGAAACACTGGTCTAGAGGGCCGTAAAAACACTTCAAATATGGAAATGGCTGCTATTTTACTGGTGACTATGTTGCACCATAAGCTTTATTTATCTCTGATGTACACTAATGCCGCATACACACGGTCGGAATTTCTGACAACAAATGTTCGATGTGAGCCTGTTGGAAATTCCGACCGTGTGTAGGCTCCATCGGACATTTGTTGTCGAAAATCCATTGTCGGAAATTCTGATCGTGTGTACACAATTCCAATGCACAAAATTCCATGCATGCTCAGAATCAAGCAGAAGAGCCGCACTGGCTATTGAACTTAATTTTTCTCGGCGCGTCGTAAATGTTCTACATCACCGCGTTCTTGACGTTCGGAATTTTCAACAACATTTGTGTGCGACCGTGTGTATGCAAGACAAGTTTGAGCCAACATCCGTCAGAAATAAATCCAGGATTTTGTTGTCGGAATGTCCGATCTTGTGTACGTGGCATAAGACTTAAAGTAAAATTAGAGTCACAATTGAAATTTTGCCCGTGATTAGTATGTTAAATATGTTTAATGTTGATACTATGCATTTTCAGGCTAGGTGCTTGTCTAGCTTAGAAAGTCTAATCTGAGCTAGACAATCAGCTACTTTCTGTTCTTTACCAACAACAGTTTCTCTGATCAGCTGAATTTGCCAGCTGCCATGCACTTCCTGAAACCGTTGTCAGTTTTTGTTGGAGAAATTCAGCCTAGCTTTCATTAAACTCGCCCCTTTCCTGCCCAGTCCCGCTCAGCACTGCCCCCATCCCTTCCAGCCTTTGGCAGTACTAATCTTAGTGTCCTGTTTGTATGGAAATTATGCCACTGAACAACAGGTATGCGGCATCACTACCTGAAATTACTATTTACCCAGCACCGTCACTTTCGGAAATGACCAGGCAGGGGACATGCCAAGGAATCGTGAACAGAGGCCATACCTGGATTGAGAAAGGTCACATGACAGGTGGCTGTTTTGGGAACACATTTTAACAATGTGGATCAAATGTGGATCAAATGACAATATGGATTGTGTTTGATTATTGCTTTTTGGTGAGGATGCCTTTCCTTCCGCTTTAAAGTGGTTGTAAACCCTCGAGGCTTTTCACCTCAATGCATTCTATGCATTGAGGTGAAAACCCTCCTGTAATGCTGCAGCCCCCCGAGCCCCTGTTTTACTTACCTGAACCCTCTTATTCTCGTGCCGGGAATGAGCACACCAGCAAAAGCCATTGTCTCAGGTCCTGATTGAATGGATTGATATCAGTGCAGCCAATGGCTCCAATTGCTGTCAATCAAATTCAATGACACGGGCATCGGGGGGCGGGGCCGAGTCCTACTTTCTGTGTCAATAGATGCAGAAGCAGGACACGGGAGCATGCCCACACAGGTGTCCTGAAGGAGAGCGCTTTTCCGACGGGGAACTTGGGAAGAGGAGGAGCTACTAGCACCGCTGAGGGACACCAGGAGTATCGGGGCCACTCTGTGCAAAACCAACTGCACGGAGGAGGTAAGTATGACATGTTTGTTATTTAAAAAAAGAAAACTGAAGTTTTACAACCCCTTTAAATGTTGTATATTAATAAATCTATTATGGTGCATATGAAAACTGATTATTTCACACACTTTGACTGGTGCAATAAGTGCCTTACTGTATCATTATCAGGTCTGCTATTGTGTTTGTAAGCTATTTGAAACAGATGCAGAATTAGAGAAACTCACAATTTTCCTGGGGATTTTTCTTGACAGTGTTTTGTCGAAGTACAAATTTAGCATTAGCATTCCCTTTTTTATACTCACTGTGATGGTAATTATTAAGCCACTTTCATTTTGTGACAAAAAATTATTTTAGCTCCACTCTTCAATATTTTCTGAAAGATGAGTTGAATTATTATATTTCAGATCTTATGAGCTGTTTTTGTAAGTGTTCAGGATACTGTAAAAGGTACTTCACTGTTCCTGAGTTGTGGTTCATCCCTGGCTTTATACAGTATGCGTTGAATCCACCTTTGTTTAAATGATTAAATGCAGCATTAGGCATGCCAGTATTTATTACTGTGGTAGTGGCATTAGAATGTTATCTTTTACTTTGAGTGGTTTCATTTTTCATAGGCTTCTCAGAATATGCTATTTAACAAGCTAAATAAATGGAAAAATGTTTAAAAACGCAAAATTATTGGCGGTTATGATTGTGAATATATTAGTTGTCATTTTGCTGCTGTTGTTATAACATTCTATTGAATCCTTCCAGTCTACCTGATTTCTCCTCTTCTTCTTTGTGGGGCAACTATTATGCCGCGTACACACGAGTAGACTTTCCAGCGGACTAGGTCCGACGGGATTAGTCCAGCGGAAATCCGATAGTGTGTAGGCTAGTCCGATAGCTTTTCGGGATAAAAATCCGACGGACCTAGAAATAGAACATGTTTCAAATCTGTCTGATGGACTAAAATTGGAAATACGATGGAAGGGAAGCTATTGGCTAATGGCTATTGAACTTCCTTTTTTAGTCCTGTTTACGTCATCACGTTCAAACCGAGCGCACTTATGACCGGACTTAATCCTATCGTGTGTGGCCAAGTCCGTTGATTCGGAAAGTCCGTTGGACCTAGTCAGATTGTCCGTCGGAAAGACTGTCGGACCTAGTCTGCTTGAAAGTCCACTCGTGTGTACACGGCATTAGATTGCATGCATCAACACTTTATCCTGTGCTCATGACATATTCCTTTGTGTGTTCTTTCTTGCCCATATCTGCTGCTGTGATTTTCTGTAGTATTAATCTGGAGCTGTGTTCCTTCCAGTACCTGCATGTCCTTTCTTGACATTTCATATGCTCAGGCAATCCTTATGGCTTTCTCAAGATTTAAGTCTTTTTCCAGCAGCAGCTTTTCCTGAACTTTCTTAAACTTACTGCCCATCAGAATTTGGTCTTTTATCATATCTCCGGCATCATAGAAAGCACAGTCTTTGGCAAGCAGTACCTCTGTTTTCTTTTTGTCCTCTGCAGTGATCTCCCCACTTGCTTGCCAGGCTTGGCACACATCACGTCCTTTTTGTCCCACACATATCAGAAAATGAGCTGCTTTCTGCTGATCAGTCCATTTGTCTGCATCTGGTCCTGCAAACACAAGCTCTATCAGCTCCCTCCATTGTGACCAGTTTTCAGATACATTCCCTGATTCAAATCCAGGGATGGAATGTTCTTTGTGTTGACGTTTGCTGCCATGACTCTTCTGACACGACTTCTGGTACCATGTGATGTTTTAACACCAAGTATAGGCAGACAGCAAGGAGCTTGAGCATGAGCTTAGTGTTTATTCAGCAGCATCCATCTTACAACTACCATAGCTCCCCGCCCCCAGATCACATGACTAAAACGGTTAACTGTTTCCTAACATGCAACCGGAATTAGGCATAACAATTGAACTTGAAGTATAATAAAGCCTACACATCATTACAACCTGTTTCTGTGACAGCAATTTAGCATGAGAATTCTGTTAATTTTGGAGAGATTTCCTCTCATTTCCTGTTGTGTTTCCAGAACAATAAATGAAGGTTAATCTCCACAGTGGGATGCAAGCAGCAAAAAAAAAGGATAGGTTAAAACTCCAATGTAAACCTGAACCTATATACACTCTAAAACAATTTATTAGATGAATAAACTGCATGAGGAGTAGGAAAGAGCTCAGAGTTTGAACACAAATGTGGACCGAGCTTTGGCTGTTGACTTTAAAATGAGGCCTTAGACCCCTTTCACACTGAAGCAGTGCTAAAACAGCGCTAAAGCCCGGGTCGTTTTTGCAGTGCTTTAGTGGTGTTTTAGTGGCGCTTTTTGGGCACTAGCGGGCAGTTTTTTAAGGTCACATGACGTGACCTTAAAAAAAAAGGGAAAAAAAACTGTTTTGCGGCGCTTTGCTAGCAAGGCCCATTCATTTCAATGGGCAGGGGCATTTTGGAGCACTATTTATATCGCTCCCAACCCGCCCCAAAAAAGATGCTGCTTGCAGGACTTTTTCTAACATCCCGCAAGTGCACCGCCTGAGTGTGAAAGTACTAATTGCAATGAATGGGAGGCAGTTTTCAAGAGCTTTTCAGAGGCTATTTCTAGCTCTAAAATGCCTGTGTGAAAGGTGTCTTACTGCCCCTCCTCCCCTTTAAGCTGCAATAGACAGCACCCACGGCTGCAATAGGCTTCACATCTGTGGCAAACACTACCAAACAGTTTGCAGTTGGCGGGCCGCCAAACAAGACCTGTTTAACCACTTCAATACCAGGCACTTAGACACCTTCCTGCCCAGACCAATTTTCAGCTTTCAGCGCTGTCGCAGTTTGAATGACAATTGCGCGGTCATGCAACACTGTACCCAAACTAAATTTTTATCATTTTGTTCCCACAAATAGACCTTTCTTTTGGTGGTATTTGATCACCTCTGCGGTTTTTATTTTTTGCTAAACAAATAAAAAAAGTCTGAAAATTTTGAAAAAAATAAAAGTTTTGCTTTTGTTTCTGTTAACAAAATTTGTAAATGAGTAAGTTTTCTCTTTCACTGATGGGCACTGATAAGGCGGCACCGATGAGGTGGCACCAAAGAGCGGTCGCTGACGGGCACTGACGATGGGCACTGATATGCGGCACTGATGGGCACTGGTAGGCGGCATTGATGGGTGGCACTGATTTGCAGCACTGATGGGCATTGATAGGCGGCACTGATGGGCACTTATGGGTGGCACTGGTTGGCACTGATGGGCACTGAAAGGCGGCACTGCTGGGCACTGATAGGGTGGCACTGATAGGCGGCACTGATAGGTGGCACTGCTGGGCACTGATGGGCACTGATAGGCGGCACTGCTGGGCACTGATGGGCACTGATACGCAGAACTGATATGAGGCACTGATGGGCATCCCTGGTGGCACTGGCAGTGGTAGGCATTGGAGTGGGCACTGATTGGCAGCTGCCTGGACACAGATTGGCAGCTGCCTGGGCACATAGTGGCATTTCCCTGGGGGTCTAGAGGCATACCTGGTGGTCCAGTGTGGATGGCTTCCCTGGTGGTCCTGGGCGGCTTCCCTGGTGGTCCTGGGTAGGATCTGAGGGGGGGCTGTGCTGATAAACAATCAGCACAGACCCCCCCTGTCAGGAGAGCAGCCGATCGGCTCTTCTCTACTCACGTCTGTCAGATGCGAGTGAGGAAAAGCCGATCACCGGCTCTTTCTATTTACATCGTGATCAGCCGTGATTGGACACGGCTGATCACATGGTAAAGAGTCTCCGTCAGAGACTCTTTACCTAGATCAGTGTTGCAGGGTGTCAGACTGACACCCCGCAACAACGATCGCCGCGATGCGCGCCCCTGGGGGCGCACAGCGGCTCGATATTCCTGATCACGTCATATGACGTCCGGTCAGGAATATCAAACCTAAATCTACCCTAAAGCTCCATACACACTATTAGATTTTCTGCTGATTTTTGTCTTCAGATTTACCAAAACCATGTAGTGCAAGGGCCTGCCTGATTGCATACAAATTGAAACTCCTGAAGTTTGACCTCATATTATATGGTTTTGGTAAATCTGAAGGAAAAAAATCAGCAGAAAATCTGATAGTGTGTATGGGGGCTTTACAGTTTGTTACTCAAATGTAAAGCTTGTATATTATTATTATTTTTTTTCAGGTACTTATATAGCATCATCCATTTAAACAGAGCTTTACAAATATATTGTACATTTCCATCAGTCCCTATTCTCAAGGAGCTTACAATCTAAGGTCCCTAACTCACATTCACACATACTAGGGACAATATAGACAGGAGCCAATGAACTTGCCAGCATGTCTTTGGAGTGTGGGAGGAAACCGGAGTACTCTATTGTCTCCTAACATGTTGAGGATTGCACCGTAACTTGTTTATCAAATGCAAAAACAACCAAACGAAAAAAAAAAGGTAGGCTGTGATCCCCTTTCTCCTTATATATATTCATGTTACGCTTTTGTAACTGACTGGAGTGTGAAAGTGGATGTTTAATAATCAGATTAGCTTTGTTTTGTTTTTTCTTCAGAATTTTACTTTTTATCTGTACTATTTTGGATGGGGGGAGAAAAAAATGTTATCAAATTTTCTAGTACATTAGGCCACCAAGACTAATCACAGCCCTAGGCAGTACGGGTACTTCTGAATGTGACCCATTTGTAAAATATAGCTTGAAAATGCATTCCAATTGTCATTTATTGGAGTTCATTTTTATGTTGGCTGGAAGCTGAGAAAGTAAACATAACAAATTTAGCAGCTAAATAGATCTTGGTTGCAAGCTATAGAGCAGAAAAGCAAACAGAAGCTAGAAGCTTGTCAAAGTTAGACTTCTCAGTGGCCATATATGGTTCTTAAAGCTTGTTTTTGTTTTTTTGTTTTTACCCAGCTGCATAAAGCATAGCTCCCAACTGTCCCTGATTTCAAGGGAGTGTCCCTGATTTGGAGTAATGTCCCTCTGTCCCTCTTACCCCCTCATTTGTCCCTCATTTTGGTCTGATCTAAAAAGATGTATATAAAATGCACTTTTTATCTATCAAAAAGTGTTTCCCAGTGCTAAACCTTTCATCTGATTTCTAAATTGCTGTATTTGTAAATTTCAAAAGCCAATATAAAGGAATAGCAGTGGTAAAAAAAATCACTTGTGGGTTTAACCAATCTTGTTTTTTTGTACAATTCTCCTTTAAGGGGGCGTGGCAGGGGGTGTTTCCTATCCCTGCATACTTTTGCTGATAGGTGTCCCTCATTCCCATCTCAAAAAGTTGGGAGGTATGCATAAAGGTATCACTTTACAATACTTGTTGCTCTCAAAATCTGTATAACTATTTCTGGCAAATGCAAATCTATGAAATAAAAACAGAGTTGATGACACTTTTGTTTACATTGCATATCAGTCAGATAATTATCTAACTTCACATTGCATATATTTATTATACTCTTTTAAACTGAACTTTGGGATAAGCAAACAATGTCCTAATACAGGAGACATGGGTATTCTAATTTAAGTTTTGGTGTGCTTTGTCTATTCCTTGTATTTAAGATCTGTGAAGTAATCCAGTAAGAAACTATGTGCAAGCATTTCCTGTAATAAGGACCAGTCACTACTACTCTCTCTCCTTGAGCAGGATGACTGGTCTTGTATCCACCCCTTCCTGTAGTTCTCTGCAGGCAGCCTATAGTGGGTGTGGCCTTCTGGGTCCCTCCCACAGCTCTACTTTCTGCACATGTGCAGTAGAGATGAGCTTGATGTTTGGGTCGAACCACAATATATAAGGCTGCTTACACGGCAGCCATGTGTAGTGTTGTTGGTGTGGACAGAGAGATAGCTTGATTTAGATTAAGCAGGCAGGTTATTCAGTTATTGGCAGTGTATTTGATATATACAGTGGGGACAGAAAGTATTCAGACCCCCTTAAATTTTTCACTCGTTGTTATATTGCAGCCATTTGCTAAAATCATTTAAGTTCATTTTTTTCCTCATTATTGTACACACAGCACCCCATATTGACAGAAAAACACAGAATTGTTGACATATTTGCAGATTTATTAAAAAAGAAAAACTGAAGTATCACATGGTCCGAAGTATTCAGACCCTTTGCTGTGACACTCATATATTTAACTCAGGTGCTGTCCATTTCTTCTGATCATCCTTGAGATGGTTCTACACCTTCATTTGAGTCCAGCTGTGTTTAAATATACTGATTGGACTTGATTAGGAAAGCCACATACCTGTCTATATAAGACCTTACAGCTCACAGTGCATGTCAGAGCAAATGAGAATCATGAGGTCAAAGGAACTGCCCGAAGAGCTCAGAGACAGAATTGTGGAAGGCACAGATCTGGCCAAGGTTACAAAAAAATTTCTGCTGCACTTAAGGTTCCTAAGAGCACAGTGGCCTCCATAATCCTTAAATGGAAGACGTTTGGGATGACCAAAACTCTTCCTAGAGCTGGCCATCTGGCCAAACTGAGCTATCGGGGGACAAGAGCCTTGATGAGAGAGGTAAAGAAGAACCCAAACATCACTGTGGCTGAGCTCCAGAGATGCAGTCGGGAGATGGGAGAAAGTTGTAGAAAGTCAACCATCACTGCAGCCCTCCACCAGTCGGGGCTTTATGGCAGAGTGGCCCGACGGAAGCCTCTCCTCAGTGCAAGACACATGAAAGCCTGCATGGAGTTTGCTAAAAAACACTTGAAGGACTTCAAGATGGTGAGAAATAAGATTCTTTGGTCTGATGAGACCAAGATAGAACTTTTTGGCCTTAATTCTAAGCGGTATGTGTGGAGAAAACCAGGCACTGCTCATCACCTGTCCAATATAGTCCCAACAGTGAAGCATGGTGGTGGCAGCATCATGCTGTGGGGGTGTTTTTCAGCTGCAGGGACAGGACGACTGGTTGCAATCAAGGGAAAGATAAATGCGGCCAAGTACAGGGATATCCTGGATGAAAACCTTCTCCAGAGTGCTCAGGACCTCAGACTGGGCCGAAGGTTTACCTTCCAACAAGACAATGACCCTAAGCACACAGCTAAAATAATGAAGGAGTGGCTTCACAACAACTCCGTGACTGTTCTTGAATGGCCCAGCCAGAGCCCTGACTTAAACCCAATTGAGCATCTCTGGAGAGACCTAAAAATGGCTGTCCACCAACGTTTACCATCCAACCTGACAGAACTGGAGAGGATCTGCAAGGAGGAATGGCAGAGGATCCCCAAATCCAGGTGTGAAAAACTTGTTGCATCTTTCCCAAAAAAACTCATGGCTGTATTAGATCAAAAGGGTGCTTCTACTAAATACTGAGCAAAGGGTCTTAATACTTAGGACCATGTGATATTTCAGTTTTTCTTTTTTTAAATCTGCAAAAATGTCAACAATTCTGTGTTTTTCTGTCAATATGTGGTGCTGTGTGCACATTAATGAGGAAAAAAAATGAACTTAAATGATTTTAGCAAATGGCTGCAATATAACAAAGAGTGAAAAATTTAAGGGGGTCTGAATACTTTCTGTCCCCACTGTATATATATATATATATATATATATATATATATATATTTACAGTATCTCACAAAAGTGAATACACTCCTCACATTTTTGTCAATATTTTAATATACCTTTTCATGTGACAACACTGGAGAAATGATACTTTGCTACAATGTAAAGTAGTGGGTGTACAGCTTGTATAACAGTGTTAATTTTCTGTTCCCTCAAATTAACTCAACACACAGCCATTAATGTCTAAACCGCTGGCAACAAAAGTGAGTACACCACTAAGTGAAAATGTCCAAATTGGGCCCAAAGTGTCAATATTTTGTGCTGCCACCATTATTTTCCAGTACTGCCTTAACTCTCTTGGGCATAGAGTTCACCAGCGCTTCACTGGTTGTCTCTGGAGTCCACTCCTCCATGATGACATCACAGAAGAGATGGTGGATGTTAGAGACCTTGCACTCCTCCACCTTCCGTTTCAGGATGCCCCACAGATGCGCAATAGGGTTTAGGTTTGGAGACAAGCTTGGCCAGTCCATCACCTTTACCCTCAGCTTCATTAGCAAGACAGTGGTCATCTTGGAGGTGTGGTTGGGGTCGTTGTCATGTTGGAATACTGCCCTGCGGCCCAGTCTCCGGAGGGAGGGGATCATGCTCTGCTTCAGTATGTTACAGTACATGTTGGTATTCATGGGTCCCTCAATGAACTGTACCTCCCCAGTGCCAGCAGCACCAGACCATGACACTCCCACCACCATGCTTGACTGTAGGCAAGATACACTTGTACACTTGTACTCCTCACCTGGTTGCCGCCACACCCTCTTGACACCATCTGAACCAAATAAGTACAGGAGTACAAAGAAAAGTGTGTCTTGCCTACAGACAAGCATGGTGGTGGGAGTGTCATGGTCTGGGGCTGCATGAGTGCTGCCGGCACTGGGGAGCTACAGTTCATTGAGGGAACCATAAATGCCAACATGTACTGTGACATACTGAAGCAGAAAATGATCCCCTCCCTTCGGAGACTGGGCCGCAGGGCAGTATTCCAACATAACGACCCCAAACACACCTCCAAGACGACCACTGCCTTGCTAAAGAAGCTGAGGGTAAAGATGATGGACTGGCCAAGCATGTCTCTGGACCTAAACCCTATTGAGCATCTGTGGGGCATCCTCAAATGCAAGCTGGAGGAGCGCAAGGTCTCTAACATCCACCAGCTCAGTGATGTCATCGTGGAGGAATGGAAGAGGACTCCAGTGGTAACCTGTGAAGCTCTGGTGAACTCCATGCCCAAGAGGCGTAAGGCAGAACTGGAAAATAATGTCGGCCACACAAAATATTGACACTTTGGGTCCAATTTGGACATTTTCACTTAGGGGTATACTCACTTTTGTTGCCAGTGTTTTAGACATTAATGGCTGTGTGTTGAGTTATTTTGAGGGGACAGCAAATTTACACTGTTACACAAGCTGTACACTCACTACTTTACATTGTAGCAAAGTGTCATTTCTTCAGTGTTGTCACATGAAAAGATATGATAAAATATTTACAAAAATGTGAGGGGTGTACTCACTTTTGTGAGATGCTGTACAATTCAAATTTCAGGCACCCTCTGCATTAAGAATTAAATTTTTGGTGACATTCTCTTTATGGTTCATTCCCTTCTAAAGGGAGGCAGACATTGCAACTTTCCTTATTACAACATTGAGATTATGAATAAGGATCATTCATATATTATTTTTTTTTAAAAAGACAGAAAATAACAGATTCTTTAGAACAGGAAATACCAGACAAGTGTTATGGATAAGGCACCAAGCCTGCTAAAAGGAGACGTCATCTTCTTGTTGGTGATTCAATTGTTAGAGGTGTTTCTTTAGGAAATTATGTGGAAGTGCCAAAGGAAGAAAGGTGTCTACTGGGTGATATTTTTAGGAGAGATAAAAGGTGCATTTTAAATATTGTCAAGAATACTATTGAAGAATGTTGATGTAGTTGTGCACCTTGGCACAAATGATTTGTCCCAGAATGATGTACACTTTGTACAGAAGGATTTTCAGAATGTGAGTCAGGATCTTCACCACTTAGGGTACACTCTTATCTTTCCAGAGGTCTTACCTGTCCATAATGCACAACAAGGGAAAGTACTGCATATAGCAGAGTACATTGGTGAAAGAATTGGTGCAAAGCTGAAGCTTTTGGTTATGTTAATCATGTGGTCTGATATTGAGCTGTACAAAAGAGATGACCTGCATCTGTTACATAAAGGCACCAAGCTTCTTAGTATGGAATTCAGGAGTTTTTTGGACATGGATTTAAACTGAGAAACGGGGGCAGAAATGTATTTGATGAGAAGCATTTCTGTCCCTAGGGGAAAAAAAATAAATCTGGGAGTTTGTGTTGCTAAAGACTGGGCTGATGGGGTAGTTACTTCAGATAAAGTTTCTGGTGGTAAAAATAAAGCAGTAAATAGCAGTGTTTGTCACGTCATGTGCACTAATGCTCGTAGTTTAGGCAACAAGCTTTGTGAGATGACAGCAGTTATGTCTGGAGACAACTTGGACATTGCTGTAATTATAAAGCTGCAATTATAAAGACATGGTTCAAGTATTCAAATGACTGGAAAATAACTATACCAGGGTATACACTAGAAATGACAGAGCAGGGCTGAAATGAGGTGGTGTTGACATATATAAAAAATAGCATGAAGCCAATGTTCATTCAAAAACAATTGGAACACTTGAAACCCTCTGGGTCTGCCACTTAACCAGAGAGGAATCTTTCCTTAGAATTGGTATAGTGTACACATACCCAGGACATGAAGACTGAAGATTATGATAATTTATTGATTGAGGAGATAATTCAAATGGCAGTGAAGGGAGAGGTTTTAATTATGGGTGACTTCAACGTGACTTCAAGATTCCTCAATACAATGCATGTTAAACTGCAGTTCCAGTATCATACAGTACTATTTATGTATGAATTAAAAACCACATTAAAGACTCTCTCCCCCCCATATAGCGAAAATATTGTCAATTAATCTATGTCAAATTACCCTATGCTGCAAAAATATAGGGTGTTCAAAAATATAGCTGATTGGTTTTTATGCAGAGCTGCACCAGATTTTGCACGCTCCAGTTTTAGTAAATAACCCTCTTAGGGAATCTGTTGTCATTTTGACATCAGAGCCCTCAGGAATACTGACAAAGGTAAAGCCAGGAGAGGCTGACATCCAGTTGCCCCCCAAAACATCTTCTGAGGTGGGAGCCTCTACTACCTGCCTTAGCCAGACCTTACGTACAATAGTTCTCCTGCAATTTAAAGTGATCGCATAAGATTTTGTTTTTTAAAATAACAAACATGTCTATACTTGCCTGCTCAGTGCGAAAGAATTGTACACAGTGGCCCAGATCCTCCTGGGTCCCCCGCTGGCACTTCAGGCTCCTCCTCCCTTGTTGGTGCCCCCAATAGGAAACTGATTCCCATGGGGACACTCATGCGGGCTCACGTCCATTGACACAGACAGAGGGACTCGACCCCACTCTGCTCCACCCCCAGTGCTCTCTCGTCACTGGATTTGATTGACAAGAGCAGGAGCCAAAGGCTCCCGCTGCTATAAATCTGCCCAATGAGGAGGGAGACAGCGGTATCTCATACAACATCGCTGGATCGAGATGGGGCTCAGGTAAGTATTAGGGGGGCTGAGGGAGGCGGCTGCACACAGAAGATTTTTTATCTTAATGCATAGAATGCATTAAGTTAAAAAAACCTTATGTCTTTAGAACCACTTTAAGGTAATAAAAGCCTTGAGGCTTTGGAACCAATTAAACTTTAAATACAAAACACCTTAAGAAAATATTACTCCATGTATGTTGTGATTATATGCCACGTCTTAAATCACACAGTCTGTTGGCTTTTACATTCCATTTGTACATGTACCTTTATAGCTGTTCTTTCTTTCAAAATGATTTCTCCTTATTGTCATTCTAATTGTTATGGTGAACCCAGTTGCTCTTTACCCATCAGTATTGTCTGTTTATGTAAGCCTTGTGCACCTCTGCATTGCTTTCTGCTCAGTTCCCATTCCAATCACCATCATTCCAGCTACCCATTATTATGTTACCATTTTATTTTTGATAGATTTTTTATGTTTCTCCCTGTTTCTTAAACTCTTCTCGGGGATATATTTATCACAGGAATGCCTAGGCAACTAAACATTCCAGGAAGTGCACTGCGATTTTTCAGGAGAAATTCCAGAGAAAAGGTACATTTTACAGGGCTTAGGCACAATTAGCATTTCTAGATGTTTCTTATAAGATAGCAATTTTTTGCTTTTGATGTTCAGGTTCCCTTTACATTGAACACATAATCGTATACTGCAAACTACAATTCCTAAAATACCCACAGGTAGGCCGGGTCAGTCAAAGGGTCCCATTTCCCTTTTCTGTCAGGATTTTCATCCTTTAGCCTTAAAAACCCAACTTTCCATCTCCATCCTGTGGAAAAACAAAAAAATGCAACTCCAAGCTGCAATGCTACCTCCTTTCAAGCACTGTTTCCACTCTGCAACAAAATGTCCTCAGTTTTCTGGGTTGAACGGCACCTACGGAGTAAACCAGCAACCATACTGCAGAAACTCATGGACCCACTTCCTTAAAGGGAATCACCATGGCACCCCTCATTCACAGTGTACTGATGCAGAGAGAGACATTGGCACCATTACGTCAGCTCTATTATCTGCATCATGATGACAAGCCATCAGATGAGAAGAGGACCCAACCCATCACGCAGTTCAAAGACTTTTAAAAGCGACAGATTTTTTTTAAAGCAAATAAAATGGTTTTGGGGGGGGATCTCCTGAGGGCAAATGGGGTGTGTAGGCTGGATCCTGAAATTGTAAGGACCCACTCCTAACCTACAAGGCAGAGGCAGAAAAAGCAGGTACAGTCCAATTGTATAATATGTATCAGGATGAGTTTACAATGATTCAGAGCTGCTATAATTTGTGGATGACAGTGACTTGTGTTTCATTGTTGAGACACAGATGTACCTTACACCTACCACCATGTCATATATCAGTGACTCAGCTTTGGTTTTACTGAGATAAAAATATGTAAATGTCTTTAAAGAATTAGGCTTTGATTGTCATACCACTGCACAACCACAAGTACCTTGAAGATCACAGCATATGAGTCATGATCAAATACTCTTTCCTTAGGATTTAATAAAATAACGCAGAGAGCTAATGTGTAGTCATAGTTCATAGATTAATAAGGTTTCAAATTATATTAACAATTAGTTAAGGCATTTTTAAGACTAAAAATGTTTAATGTAATATATTAGCACATACCTTAAATTAATTTTCTTTCTTAATGTCTAGAACTTTTATAAACATCTACTGAGGCAGGCAGTACAAATTGAGTGTGCGATAGTGTGAAATATTGAGGATGTGAAAGTGCAATAAACCATGCTTTATTTAATATGAACATTTAAAAAAAAATCCTTGATTCATTGTTCAAAAGGTGAATTTATACCATGCCTACTGTCACGGGATGGTAAAAACTGCAGTTGGTGCTCTACCTGAATGTTTAGATGGATTCAAAATAATTGTTACAATATTAAGGATAAAAGCAGAGAAGACCAGCACACCTGCTGCAATATTCATTTTGGAAATTATATGGGAAATACAAAAGCAAACATGAAACCCCTCATATACAGACCTCAGATATCAGGCCACCATAGTCCACAAAAAATAATTACTTAATGTCTTACTGTATTTGTAATACTTTGTGTAAAAGATTTCTTAATTATAGATTCCAATTCCATATAGATGTCTTGTACTTCTTCAAGTGGACCTCCATCTTTCACTAAAAATCCCCTCAGCATACAGCTATCTCTACTGATACAAAATCATCTTTCATGCATGAGTTAAACAAACATTTTTTTTTCTTTTACTTATATTTACTGTTTCTCCACTTCCTGCTTGTTTGAAGCACTGGTGATGTAACCCTGACCTCACCGCTGCATCCTTGGAAATTTCTTCTCACGTGTTCTGAAAGGCAAACCCATATTTCTAGACAGAGTTCCAGGAAGTAAGGGGAATGGATTAATCTGCCCTTAGTGAAAATGGCCGCTGTGAGCAGAATGGGTAGGAAAAGAAAGATAAGGCATGCAAAGAATAAAAAGCCTATGTGTATCTGTTTGTAGATTGTCATTACAAAACATTTCTAAAGTGCCTTTATTGTAATTGTCATGATAAGGGCGAAGCTCCTCTTAGAGGTACTTTTGCACATGAATACCAACATCCCAAAACCTACAGTTTAGATGGACTTGTGTAAAAACACCAAAGGAAAATGTAGTGCAAGGATAGAAAATCATTGTGTTGGGTTGGATTTTGTTAGAACATTTGTTGAATTAATCAAACACTTGTCAGTGTCTTCTTGAGCATGGTCTGGCTGGGAAGCCTTTGATTTAGCATGGTACTTGTAATTTCAGAGGCTTGTATAATTTTTATAGATAGTAATTTTTATGACAGTAAAATTACTAAATTGACAAGCTTGCTGATTTTTTTAAATTTATTAGGCACTTCCATAGAGCAGTAAAATGTGCAAAAACCTAACTAGATGAAAAACAACCTAAATACAGCTGTTTTGGATTTTGTAGATTTTAGTCTCAGTTTTAAAGCCACAAAATGTATTTAACCATGCTGTCCTTCTTCAAAAGATATCTCTCTTTATTTACCCTCTATCCATTACTCATTTTACCAGACTGTCACCCAGCAGCTGATATACTAAAGTAGTACATTTTCCCAAGCTTTGTTCACTTCAATTACCTGTCAGGGTTCTGGGGAAATCTGATTTTTGAAATTCCTGCAAAGCTGATTTAGGATTTGAAATCAGTAGCTAGGATAAAGCCTAGGGTGAACTTTATTCTTTAGCAAACCAGACCTTAGCCTCAAGACTTGCAGTTGCTTATAACCCAGATCAACAATAGTTTTCACTGTACTGTCTGTCTGAATATCTACAGGCATACCCCGCTTTAAGTACACTAACTTTACATACACTCGCGAGTAATGACATACCCGCGAGTGTATGTAAAGTGACTCGCAAGTACTGTACAGACATTTTGCAGCCGCAATAGAAGGAGCTGAAGCTCCAAGAGTGTAGCCTGCCTTGTTCCAGTGTGCCCCTGATACCTCCACTACAGCCCCTGACACCCCCACTACAGCCCCTGACACCTCCACTACAGCCCCTGGCACCCCCACTACAGCCCCTGACACCTCCACTACAGACCCTGACACCTCCACTACAGCCCCTAGCACCCCCACTACAGCCTCTGACACCTCCACTACAGCCCCTGACACCTCCACTACAGCCCCTGACACCTCCACTACAGCCCCTGGCATCCCCACTACAGCCCCTGACACCTCCACTACAGCCCCTGACACCTCCACTACAGCCCCTAGCACCCACACTACAGCCCCTGACACCTCCACTACAGCCCCTGGCACCCCCACTACAGCCTCTGACCCCCCACTACACCCTAGAAGTGAAAAAAGGTATTGCTTCACTTTAAATACATTTTCGTTTTACATACATGCTCTGGTCCCATTGTGTACTTAAAAGTGGGGTATGCCTGTATTGTCATTACAATCTACATTTTTTAACACAAAATCATTAAAATCTCATTTAAAAGCAGCAGTGTTGTCAGTTCGGCCACTATACATTTTTACACCCTCTTTTTCTTTAAATTTCAATTAGTTGGACTAAAGTTTGAGTCATTCTTGTTCTTTTTTTTTTTAAATTAACATGTTTTTTTTTATTATTGTGCTATATCTTTTCTCAATTTATTTAAAATCTTAATTGTACAAACAAACATTTGCATAGACAGCACCCTTTCCATATAGCTTTGTGGGGTTTCCAATTAGAAACCAGAGCAATAACTTCTTTTTGACTGTTTCCCTCTAATTGAATTCTACAATATTTTTAATTCCTTAACAAAAACAGCGCAGAAACTATATGGATTCTACTAAAGTACTTGTCACACAACATAAGAAAAGTGTATTTATTTATAGGGCATTTTAGCTCTCAGGTAAAGTCAATCGCCTAATCCAGCCAGGTGGATATCTTCCATATTGCATAGCACTAGCATGCTAATCATTCAATAACGATGAGCCTCAATTTAGTGACAATTTAGGTCATACTGTGCTTGGAATTCACAAACACAACATTTTAAATGGCTGCCTATCTACTAAGGAGAGGAGATATTATCCAGGGTACTATCTCTACATCTTTCTCTGGAGGGTGGCCAATAGTTCTATCTATCAAATTCAGAGGATCAAAGGAATGTGAAATATAATTTGCAGTAGTATAAAACCTTTTATTTATTGCTGAAAGCAATATTTCATAGACACTGATGAGGTCCTTTGATAACAAAATGCATCGAGTGGTGTTTTCCTGGCTGGGAGGTTCAGAACATTTGAGGTTTTCGTCTTTATCCTAGAGTGCCTCCAACTTGTGGCTTTTTTACACATCTTTGTGCATGCTGAGATGTTCGGCAACACTAGCCTATAATAATCTGCGTTATCACTATATTTACACATGTGGTCTGAATGTATACGTTAACAAGAATGTGCATCAATTTAATAAATTATAATGTGTGCTATATTTTTATTACTGTGCATAATTTGTAAATGTATATTGTTTTCAATTTAGTAAAGTTTTTATTGAAGGGACTATATTTTATGCTTTATCATCTGTTTTTGTCATATTATCCAGAATTCTATATAAAAAGACAGCTAACATAAACCAGCAAATTGGTTTTGTTCTAGGTGTGTTATAATGGAGCCATACCATACAGAGGAGAAAATAATGTTTGTACACCTTCTGTATATAACATTCATGCATGTGAATTTAATGTTGTAGTTTTTTATGTTCATACTTACCTATGTGGATGGAACATCAGACTGATGCTGCATCTGTCCCCCGCTGCCTCTTCACTGAGAACCGAGCCACCGAACACCGTCGATGGCTCGGTTCTCACACCTCCCTGAGCAGGGGGATGCCAGTCAGTCAGCGTCTCTCCTGCTCAGCTTCTCCATGCTCAATGGAGCGCTGAGCTGTGGAGGGGCGGGGAGTGCCCTTAACCCCAGTCCTTCGATCTTTAGCACTGCACTGTGGCAGAGTACTACTGGCAGTGCCCACATCCTGATTACATGAATGTTGCTCATTTGCTTGGCAAGCAACATTTTAAATTTTAGGAGCAGCAACAAAATCAGTCACCTGCACAAAAGATCGGCATACAGAGTGGGTCTCCATAACCAGAAGTAAAGTGTTACTAGACCCAGGATCCTGCATTCACTATATCTGGTCTCCCACAGTACACAGAAAATGGAAATGCAATTATTTTAGTAAATCTAAACTGCTAAATACCTTTTCTCATCAGAAGTTAGAACAGTCTTGTGACTTCATCAGAAGTTAGAACAGACTTCATCAGAAGTTAGAACAGTCTTGTGACTTCATCAGAAGTTAGAACAGTCTTGTGACTTCTATCAGTGTCTGGTTAAAGATTATAAGAGGAGTTTTCATTCTCCCCTGATTGTCCTGTGAGGCTGCAGGACCCCTGTCCCTCTGTCTGGACAGTGCTGATTGGCCCTGGGCTGATCACATGCACTCTCCCAAGGAAAAAAAATATCTCTAGCAACACACACCAAACTGAGCATATGTAGCTTGCCTGCAAGGCCCTGTATTATTAGCAGACGGATTTTGGGGCGTGGAAGACGGGGAGGATCAGAGAAGACAGGATCAAACAGCCTTTTTACACAATTCAGAGGATTGAACCCTTAGGTTCCACAGTGAGAATAGCAATCATGCTTTACTGCATATGCAGACTGGTTATACTGTTGTGGGTTTAGTAACGCTTTAAAGATTATTACGATATACTGTGATATACTGTGTATATATACTGTATATACACTGTGGGTCTTATAATCTTCATTAAAAATTTAGTATGCCTAGTAGTGGTAGGAAGAGTACTGTAACTAATAAGTGAATTTTAGTTTCTGACCAAAATGTAGCTAAACATTTGCTATTAGAATATATAAAAGTCTGCAAGTGTCTATGCCTACATATTTACAGTCTTGATAAGCAGCATAATGGAAGATGGGAGAGGTTTTTCTTTAGTATCAATCCAGTTACACTTTAAAGTATGAAATGCACAGGGTCCCTTGAATACAGCCGGGATGGGCTCTAAGGGATGATTAGACTCACTCTCTCAGAGAGATCAGCACCAAGGAAAATACAATTAATGAGTTCAGAAAAGAAAAGAAAGAAAAGGAAAAAAACATAGTGCTCTCTGTATAGGTTATGAACCAATTTTTATTAAAAACTCACTCACATAAAACATTAAAAATAGCTCATCTTAGATTAGTAATTTCAGGGAAGTGCTCATCAGCTCACTGTACTCACTGGCTGACATTCAGAATAACTCCTTCCCTTCATTCTGGACACCGTCAGCTCTCAGCACTCAAATCAACAGGTTTACTTTACTTTAAAAATATCCATATCAGCAGCACATAATTGCTCTCCCAACTCTTTTCAGATGCTGGGAGGCAGTACTTATGGGTAGGACCCACTCCCTATTGACCCTGCCCTGGCGACCCGCTTCCACTTTGATTATACACACCAGGAGCTGATCTGCGGGTACCGCGGTCTCAATGTCTGCCGACACCCACCGATCATTAGGCAGAGAGCCAGAACTGCCTATGTAAACACAGAAGATCACCGTTCTGTCAGTAGGGAAGTCATTGATCCTGTGTTCGAGGAACACGGGTCAATGCCTTCCCCTAGTAAAAGCACCTCCCACACAGTACACAAGCACTGGCTAGGCACACAGTTAACCCTTTGATCGGCCTAGAGTGCATATTTTTAGCACTGATCACTGTATTAGTGTCACTGGTCCCCAAAAAGTGCCAAAAGTGTCAATTAGGTTAGATTTGTGCATCACAATATCACAGTCCTGCTATAAGTCGCTGATTGCCGCCATTACTAGTAAAAAAAGTTACAAAACTAAAATTGCAAAAAAAAAATCCCATAGTTTGTAGATGCTATAACTTTTACACAAATCAATCAATAAACGCTTATTGAGATTTTTTTTTTTACCAAAAATATGTAGCAGAATACACATTGACCTAAATTGATGAAGAAATTCGATTTTTTACATTTTTTATTGTATATGTTTTTTTTTTTTTTTTTTTTTTTTTTTGCTACTTCAGCTTTTACAATGAGAGGGTTTAAGTCACCATGTATAGGTCATTCTTCCCATTATAACATCACATCATGGTAGCAAGATATTATATTCTTATTTTCATTTAAAAAAAAAAATATTTTATTTTGACGCTTGCAATAATAAAAAGGGACAAACAACCCCCAACTACTCCCAATATATCTCACTTACCCCTATCCCTCCTCCCCCCACCCCCCAATTTACCCCCCGGGTTTACCCCCCCCTTGGTCCCGCAGGTATGCCTCCTCTAATATATGCGTCTCATATAAACTTCTCTGCAAACTTCCCAGTTTTTTTAAAGGCTAACCATTTCGCCCATTTTGTTCCCTCCTGTTCTTCATCTATCTCCGCCGGAGGATCTTCAGTGTCACCTGCCTCTAAGATATAGATTCCATTGACCCTGATAAGCCAGTCACGAATACTTGGGCCTTCCATCTTTTGCCATTTCTTTGGTATTGAGCATTTTGCCGCATTTAGGAGAGTAGGGATCAGAGAGGCATTATACTTGCCCGTCTGACCCCCAGTCCCATGGAACAAGCATATCCAAGGGTCTTCCCTGATCTCAATCCCCGTTATCTCTTTTATTATCTTCAGTACCTCCTGCCAGAATCTTTTTATCGTTGGACAGTCCCACCAGAGGTGAGCCATTGAACCCCTAGCGGAACATCCCCTCCAGCAGTTTCCAGAAGAGTCTGTTTGAATCTTGTTTACTCTATCTGGCGTCATGTACCATCTGGCTAGGCATTTGAAATTTGACTCTATTGTTCGCACATCTACTGCCGACTTATGTATTGCATTAAAAATATTCTGCCATGTTACATCACTGGGTAAAGAGCCTAGCTCAGATTCCCATTTATTACAGTATGGCGGATTTACGCCTACCCCCTCATCTCGCACTAATTTATATAGTTCTTTCGTTTTCTTTGTAATTTTATTTTTCAAAAACAGTTTCTCGATAGGTCTAAGATTCTCCTTATCTCTGATTGAACCGGGGAGGCTTTTAATAAAAGTCGCCAGCTGATTATACCGCCATGTATCGATAATCATTAGGTCCTTGAGTAAGGACAATTCCTGAAAAGAGACAATTTTGCCATTACTTATAATATCCAATAATTGTGTTTCGTGCTTCCTTATCCAGTTCCCTCCCACTTCCCTTAACCCTGGTGGAAAAAACTTGTTTTCCTTTAAATAAATGAGTGGTGAATTGAATTCCCATGTCTTTTGTTTATGTAATTGATCCCAGATCCTGAAGGTGTAACGTGTTATCGTATGTGTATTCGGACTTAGTTCCCTAAAGTGTGGTGGGTTCCAAATTAATTGGTGTATTTTTGCCTTACTCAAATCACTCTCTAATCTCACCCATCTTTTCCCTATTGATTCCTTCCCCCATTCTAATATTCGTGACAGTACTTTTGCTCTGTGATAATTTTTAAAGTCTGGGAGGGCCAGACCACCCTGTGATTTATCCCTACTCAGGACCCTAAAGGCGATCCGTGGCTTCTTATTTCTCCATATGAATTTAGAAATAATATTGTTCAGGGCCTTAAAAAAAGACTGTACTAGCGGGATTGGAAGTAATTGCATTTTATATAGAATCTTCGGAGCCAAGGTCATCTTAACGATATTTACTCGACCTAGCCAAGAAATTGGGAGGTGCATACTTTTCTTTGTTTCCTGCTTAATCTCCTCAAGGAGGGGTATGAAATTTAAACGGTATAATTTCTTAAGGGAGCTTGCTAATGCTATTCCTAGGTAACTTATTTTTTTACACCACGGAAATTGGAAATGTTCTTTGAGTTTGGTTACCTCTTGTCTCTCGATGTTGATATTAAGCGCCGCCGATTTACAAAGGTTCACCTTGTAGTTTGACAGCTCCCCGTATCTCCTCAGAGTGGCCAGGAGATTCGGGAGTGAAATCCTCGGATTCGCGATGTAGAACAGTACATCATCTGCGAACGCCGAGAGCTTATGTTCATCACCTTCCACTACACATCCGCGTATATCCGGATTTTTCCTAATCACCTCTAGTAGGGGCTCTAGAGTCAGGACAAAAAGGAGAGGAGACAGGGGACATCCCTGTCTAGTTCCGTTTTCCATCCTAAACTCTCTTGAAAATACACCGTTTACCTTGACGGATGCAGATGGGGCCTTGTATAATGCCTTGATCCAATTTAGCATAGTATCACCCAAACCGATTGCCCTCAATGTCTTTATCATGAACCCCCAGTCTACTCTGTCGAAGGCTTTCTCAGCGTCCAGCGACAGTAGCAGACTGGGGGCCCCCCCCGTTTTCAACGCGTCCATTACCAGTAGTGACCTCACACCATTGTCCCTCCCCTCTCTGCCTGGGACAAAACCCGTCTGGTCTGGGTGGATCCAATACGTCATTTTGTCCCTCAATCTATTCGCTAATACTTTAGCGTATAGTTTTGTATCGGTATTAAGTAAAGCAATCGGCCTATAGCTCGAACACAGTGAGCTATCTTTCGCCGTTTTAGGTATTAAGGTAATCGATGCTGTCAGTGCCCCTTCACAGAATTCCTCCTGACCCCCTATCTTATTCCATATTTGACAAAGCTTGGGGATCAGGGCGTCTTTAAATTTTTTATAAAAGTAGGCAGTAAAGCCATCTGGTCCTGGACTTTTTCCAGAAGGGGATGATTTCAGAGCCCCCTCAATCTCCTCCACCGTAATCGATTCTTCTAATTCCTTTGCCTCACTGTCCGAGAGACTTGGTAGGCCTGCCTCTTTCAAAAACTCATCCATCATTTCTTCTTTTCCCCGGGTATTTGCCCCATCTTGTTTAACTTTATAAAGAGCTGTAAAGTATTTCTGAAATTCATCAGCTATGTCTCTGGAAGTATATTTAAATATCCCGTTTTTATTTTGAATCCTGTCTATATAGTTCATATCCCTTTTCTTTTTTACAACAGTTGCCAGATGCTTCCCTACCTTGTTGCTCCATCTAAATCTATCTTTTGCGTTTTTATACAATATGCGTTTGGATTCCAGTTCCATTAGGTCTTTTAGTTCTTCTCTTTTGTGGATTAACTGCACCAGGACTGAATTGTGGCCCCCGTTAGCTGATTTATGTAGTTGTTCCAGCTGATATATTCCTTCAATTAGTTCTGCCTTCCTTTTTTTTTTCTCTTTTTTCTCTTTGGCTTCTAAAGAAATCAGTATGCCCCTTATGTACGCTTTCAATGCCTCCCATAAGACTGAACCAGAAACCTCTCCGGTATCATTTATCAAAAGGAAGCCCTCTATTTCATCCTGTATTTTGCTATGGACAATTGGATTCTCGATTAGTTTTTCGTCCAACCGCCATGAAAATGGTGATTTCCGGTATCCGGGTATCACCACTTTCATCAAAACCGGTGCGTGATCAGATAATGTGGTGACGCCAATTTCCGTTCTCTTGACGGAATCGAGTAATCTATGGTCTACCATAAAGTAATCGAGCCGGGAGTAAGACCCGTGTACTGAGGAAAAAAAGGTATAATCTTTAACCTTTGCGTGTTGTACCCTCCATGCGTCCATCAAGTGGCAGCTGTGTAGCTTCTGGCCTACTTTTTTTAATAGTTTCCTGCTCATTCTCTGTATACCAGCAGTGCTATCCAGAGCTGGGTCTAAACAAAAATTCAGATCTCCTGCCACAATCACTTGCCCTGCTCTGAACTCTAATAGCTTATTTAAAACGTGTATCAAGAATTGCGCTGGGTTGTTATTTGGACAGTAGATGTTCACCAGGGTAAAAACCCTTTCTCCCATTCTAATCTTCAGAAAAAGATAGCGGCCTTCCCTATCCTCGCATCTTTCTAATAACACAAACCTGGTCCTTCTCGAGAACCCAATTGCCACCCCTTTTGGCTCTCTTAATAGGTGAATCGCTATAGAACCAATTGGGGAAGCACTTGGAGAATAATCTAATGTGTGAGTCCTGTGAGAGATGTGTCTCTTGTAGAAACACTATATCCGCTTGAAGCTGTTCTAATTCTCTCAGGATTTTATGACGCTTAGGGGGGGAGTTCAGCCCCTTAACATTATATGTGATACTTGTAAACTCTGTCATTTAACTTTTAAGTAACATTGCACATTAGATACGCATCTTATTCTTTGCCCCCTTTTATTTGATACCTGCCGGACCCATTCCACCCTCTTCCCCTCCCGAAACTCCCTCCTCCCCAATCTCCCTCCCCCCCTCGCCCCCCCACCCCCCGGCCCAAACCCCCCCTACCCTCCCCCCTTTCCCCACCTGCCTAGGCCTATCAGCACGTCCGCAGCCGAGAAGTATTGCTTCTCTCAGCATGCGACCTGCCAGACCAGTGGGGTGAGACTCTGATGACGGATCGCCACGGTCGCCATGCTCCCCCCCCTAGATGAAGGCGGGGGGGGAACACCGCGAGCGGGCGACCAAAAGGCTGCCAGTCACCATCACACAAGGTGCCCCTCTCTCCCAACCCACGCCCCCCCCCCATCCCCACTCCCCTCCCCCCCATCCTAGGATTCCTAGGTGTCCGAACACCGACCGGACTGTCTTCCTACTAATTAAACACAGCTGGTACAGGGATCTCAAGATCTTTGCAAAAATCTTGCATATTGTCTATATGTTTCAGTCTAAATGTTCTCCCCGCTTTCACTACTATCAGAGAAGTTGGGAAACCCCAGCTATATTTCATATTTGCCTTTCTCAATTCTTCCAGGAGGGGACGCAACTGCCTTCTCCAGGCCAGAGTCCCTGCCGAAATATCAGCAAAGATCTGAAGTTCTGTCCCTTCAAATTTTACCGGCTGAACTTTCCTGAGATTACTCCAAATTCTAGCTTTGTCTTCATAGCGATGGAACCTAATAATTACATCTCTAGGTTTATCTTCACTGACAGTTGGAGGTTTTCTTAACCTATGAACCCTGTCGATCTTCAGCTCTTCGTTTGGGTTTCTGTCTAAGATCAGATTGAAGATGGCTTTCATTTTGAAGTATAGATCTTCACCCTGTTGTTCCGGCAGGCCGCGCAGCCTCAAATTTTGTCTGCGACTCTGGTTTTCTTGCGCTTCTAATTTATAAGAAATGTCTCGTTGGGCCAGTTGCAGATCTTTTACCTGTTGTTTTAGGGTGACTATTTCTCTGTTCTGTTTTTCTACGGCCTCCTCCGCGGATTCCACTCGCTTCAGCAGGTGGCCCATGTCGGTTCTAACATTGTGGATTTCTGTTTTAATTACAGTTTCCAGTTTAGCGAACATCTCTAGTAGCTCTAATTTAGTTAGTGGTATTTCCATGTTAATGTCATCCAACGTACTGGGGCCTCCACCTTCTCCCCCAGGTGTTCCCCCGTGGGCCCCCTGGCTCTTCTCTGTTTCTTTCTTCTTATCTTTCCCGCTTTGCTGTTTATTATCTTGGGCTGGATTTTTAGGGCTTCCCTGATTTGACTCCTTCAAATACTTCTGGATGGAGCTAGAGTTCAAGCTCTCTCTTGGTTGCTTCACCTCCGCTCCTCTTTGAGGGCGCCCTCGCATGTTTACTATCTTCTGTCTCCGTTTTTTTTTTTTTTTCCCTCCTCACGTCTACCGACTCTGGACCCTCTCTTCACCTCCCCCCGCTATGCTCTGTGACTCCCCACCGGCCTTGGCATTAAATCTTGCCGACCCGGTGGACTGCTGTTGCTCTTAGACAAAGATAGAGCAAAGTGCTCTAATCTTTAACACTGTCGTTACCGACCCGAATGTCAGCTCTTGTGCTCTTATCTCTCTATACTCCCAATCCTTCAGTGTACGCATGCGGCGAGGGGGTAGAGGGAGAGGAAGAATGGGACCCTCCCAAAAAGAAATGGCCGGCCAGATGAGGGGACCATACAGTAACACTGTCCGTTTGCCTGTCCCTTTTTTTTTTTTCCCTTTTTTTTCCTTTACAGTCCTTGTAATTCCTGAAGCAGCAGGGATCCACAATTGGTATAGCCTCTCCTAGCTTCACGCCTTCCTTCCGTCTTTAAGACCTTGATCTACACCATAGCCCAGCAAGCAGTTCTCTCATGGGAAATTCCGCTGTTACTTCTTTAACTAGTCTCCTTTCCTCTCCACAAACATCCACAATATGCTACATTTACTTGCCTGTCTTCGCGGGGGGTCCCTCCTAGGCTCTTCCGCCTCTATTTCAGGCTGGTCCCGGCATGCCGAAAGCTGTGTACACTCCTCTTGTAGGCTACTGTGCGTCCTCCGCTCCCGCCGTAATCTGTGTTTGAAATTCGGTCCGTGTTCAGCCCTCCAGGGGGCTTATGATATTATCGGTGGATGGGAGGGGTGTGGGGCCATCCGGAGACTCTCTAGGGGAGTTGTTATAATCCCCACATCAGTCCGAAGGGCAGAGGGGAGCGTGAAAGAGAGCCACCCCGCACGTCCTGTCGGCCCGTGATCTATTGACGGAAGCCGCTGCCGCTGCTCCTATCACGGCCTCGGCTCACTGACAGTTCTCCTCCTCGTAGCAGTCTCGATCGCCTGAGCTGCTCTGCCGCCCACTTCCTCGGCTCCGTCATCAGGCCCCTCCCCCGCTACGTGTGCGTCACATCACGCCCACCTCCTGCTGTGATGGATGAACCCACCCACATGTAGCTCTTATTGTATATGTTTTATAGCAAAAAGTAAAAAAATGTTGTTTTATTTTCAAAATTGTCAGTCTTTGTTTATAGCGCAAAAAATAAAAACCGCAGAGGTGATCAAATACCACCAAAAGAAAGCTCTATTTGTGGGAAAAAAAGAGAACGTTTTTATTTGGGTACAGCGTCGTAGGACCTCGCAATTGTCACTTAAAGTAACACAGTGCCATAGCGCAAAAAATAGCCTGGACATGAAGGGGGGTAAATCTGGTCAAGTGGTTAAAAATTGTTTTCACAGACACAGCAGTTAGTGGGTGTTTTTCATATATATATAATCCACTTTTTATACCATAATCCAGTTGTTAGTCTGTAGCTGGCAGGAGCTGCTTTAATCTCAGGAATATCAAGGGTATTGTTAGGCTTGAAGCTTGTATAGTGCTTACTGGAACAGGCCATGTCCCCTGTTGATTGTAATGAATTATGACATTAGCCAGTATATAATACCTCGGCTAATGAAATACATTATGTTGACCAGCTTTATTGCTGCTTGATAACTAGATTTTAAGAAAAATACTTAAAGTTCACATTAAATATTCAAGAATCTTTGAAGGAGACGTTTTTTGGCAAAGGATAGGTAACCATTAATGCCAGTTCATCTAAGAAGAAACAGTAGCATTCTTTTATTATAGTGTCTCATTGCCTTTCTAAGATCTATGCTAACTATGTTAACCCTCTTGTAACCATGGATACACTCAGTGTTCTGCACCAAGAGATAAAGGGGTCAAAATATTCCTGGAGTGTGGATGTGGAAAGAGACCAAGTCTTTCAAGTACTAGTGCTTTAGTCATTAGTAAATATAGACAGAAGCACATCATATACTAGTGCAAATACAAGATAGTAATAGCAACATTGATAAGAGCAGAGGGTCTCTGCCAGGCACTTCCTGGCACCTTTGATACTGATGTAAATGTATCAAAGTGTTTTTTAAGTTAGAAAAACAATAAAGTGTGACGCGTGTAAGCAGGTGCTTAATAAGGTATTGTGTTGTCTGTGTTACTATCTTTTTGGGTTAGGTTAATTTTTTTGCTGTGTAAACTGCACTGCTTAGTTAAAAAAATAGTTCCCCTCTACAAATAACCTGCCTATGCAGGTAAGGGATGTTTGTAAATTAAAAAAAACTGTGCAGCTCTGACTAAAGATGAATAATACCCTTGCTATAGGTGTAGGTCATTTACATACCTTATGAACCCTGAATGGAATACTCCCAGGACATTGCTAAGTAGTCCCAGGATGTTGCTAAGTGAAACCTAGTCTTCACTGCTCCCCTCTACCATAACAGGAGTGAGCTCTTTCTCGGATTCAAACCCCCCCCCCCCACACATACTCTTTCTCTCCCCTGATGCAGTAGCTCTGAGCTCAGCCTTTGAGAGCTCACTCCTGTGATGGTGGAGAATGACTTTGTCTCACTTAGCAACGTCCTGGGAGTACCTAGCAACGTTCTGGGAGTATTCCAGTCAGGTTTTATAAGGTATGCAAATAAACACCTATAGCAAGGGCTTTATTCAACTTTAGTCAGAGCTGCATAGTTTGTTTTTATCTATAGATGCCCTTTTTCTACATAGGCAGTTTTGTGGTAAAGATGAACTATATTAATGTTGCCCAACAGAAGTGGTGCTGTCTGAGAGGTAAGGGTTATCTCTGTTATCCAGATTTTTCTGAGAAGTACTGCCCTCTACTGGACAAAACATACAAAAAGGGAAAATGTGTCTAGTCCAGAGGTTCCTCCGGGTTTTGCTCTCTAATGCCCCGTACACACGGTCGGATTTTCCGACGGAAAACGTGTGATAGGACCTTGTTGTCGGAAATTCTGACCATGTGTAGGCTCCATCACACATTTTCCATCGGATTTTCCGACACACAAAGTTTGAGAGCAGGATATAAAATTTTCCGACAACAAAATCCGTTGTCGGAAATTCCGATCGTGTATACACAAATCCGACGGACAAAGTGCCACGCATGCTCAGAATAAATAAAGAGATGAAAGCTATTGGCCACTGCCCCGTTTATTTTCCCGACGTACATGTTTTACGTCACCGCGTTCAGAATGATCGGATTTTCCGTCAACTTTGTATGACCGTGTGTATGCAAGACAAGTTTGAGCCAACATCCGTTGGAAAAAATCCTAGGATTTTGTTGTCGGAATGTCCGAACAAAGTCCGACCGTGTGTACGGGGCATAAGACTGGGTTCACACTTATGTGACTTGGATGCAGGTTTTCCCGCATCCAATTTGCATTACAGGAGACTGTGGCCAGCTCTCAATGGAGTCGGTTCACACAGCTTCAGAGTGGCCATGGTCCACACTGGAAAAGGGTCCTGTGCGTCTTTGGCTCTGTTTCAAGTCTGAATTCGGGCAACAATTCAGGCCCGATTCATTCTTGAAACGGAGAACATGGATGCACTGGACCCCCTGCTGCGAGCCGTGGCCGCAGCTAGTGTGAACTCGGCCTTAATATATACAGATAGGTCCATATATATGTGGACACAAGCACAATTCTCTTCTCATGCACGGTACACACTGCATGAGAACAGAAATAGAGTGATGCTGAGGATGTAATTGCCACTTTGCTAATTTACCACCACTTATTGAAGCCCAGTTGGGGTTCGAAGGGATATGCACTTGCTGAATGAACTAATGGACTGAAAAGACTTTCTCACCTAATTTTGGTATGTCTACCTCATGGCACAAAAGTGAGCATCGGGGGCGCAATTAAAAGGGCACTTTGTACAGAAATGTAAGATATCTTTGAGAACTGTCCATCTGTTATGTTTAACTATTTCAGCAAAATAACTCTGTTACCTTAATTTGCCTGGTCTGAAGTCACTAAAGGGGTGCATATATGGCGTATGGAAAGAACAGGACTTGACAAAGGACAGAGATGAGTTAGTGAAGATACAGTACAGTGGTCTAATGAGCAGAGAACCTATCCGGAGGTGGCTATATTGCCATTGTTAATGACTACAGTACCAGGGTCATGTGCATACAGTCAGCCGGTCGGGAAGTGTGTTACACAGCAAGTCTGACAGAGACTCTGGTAGTGAAAGAGATTGGTGCCTAGGCTCCTTCCTTAGTGACCGGTTCCCCACATAATGGGACTGACGTGGCATAAAGCCTAGGGACCTAGCCTGAGAGTCACTGAAGAAGATGTAGCAAGGCCTCAAGAGATGAATAAGTATGGGAAATGTACAAGTGAGCTTCCTAGAATCTAAGTAAGATCTATGTCTTTGGGGTTGAGTGAGGTGACAGGTTACTGGGTTTGTGGAGACTGGTACAAGCTCTGTGGTACCAGTCTCCACCAAGCTTTGGTACAAGCTCTGTGGTACCAGTCTCCACCAAGCTTTGGTACAAGCTCTGTGGTACCAGTCTCCACCAAGCTTTGGTACAAGCTCTGTGGTACCAGTCTCCACCAAGCTTTGGTACAAGCTCTGTGGTACTGTGGTATACCTGTGCTCAGATCCCAATAGCTTGTATGTATACAATCCATCAGATGCTAAATGGGTGTGACCAAATGTTAACACCAAAAATTATTTGCAATAAAACAGGGATTTTTAGTTCACACATGTTTAAGCTGTCCGGCTGCGTCAAAGTAATCCCTCTATGGACAGTCCCTAACCCGCTCTGCAAAAAGCAAACGCTACTGTGGACACAATGCCAACATGGGGCAAACAGACACAAATTTACGCCTTGTCACCCAACCAGAGCCACAATTAATGTTTATAACACACAGTATGCAGAAGCAAAGATGTGATAACTGTGTGCCAATTGTTTTACGTTTGCACTTAATTTGTGATCAGTTGGTACACAGTAATCACATCTTTGTTTCTGCATATCACATACCGTGTGCTATAAAAATTAATTGTGACTCGGATTGGGTCACAAGGTATTCATTCATATTCGTTTTTTTCCTGTCTTAATTACTTTTATACACTTGTCATGCATTGTATATTAAAAAAGGGCATTCTTTGTATTCTTTTGGATTATGAATGTAACACAGTTTCTTTAGTGATTAGCACCACAATTTATTGTTTTTTCAGATTTGTATACCTTGTATCTGGGTATTGTGGAGGCTGCATAGATATTTGTAGTTTATTACCTGATTGCAGATTTTATATCCATAAATTTGATGTCTTTTTTAGTTGCAAATGTGCTTACAACTGAATGCTGATGTATCTTATTGTAAAAATCAGGCAGATATTTTATAAAATGTATTTTACATATAAACAATCAATAGTTTATAGTTATAATATATCACATTGGCCTCCATTAATCTTGGTGGCGACAGGCATGGTGGTGAGTTGTGGCAATTTTAAAGGGTTCCCTTGATTGCCTGTCAAACTCTTTGAAGTTAATAGGACCGCAACTGCATGGCAAACATGTGCAAGCTCCAGTGGGGGGGAGGTAAAATGCATTGGGTGCATGGCTTAGTGGGGGTCCAGGCTGAGACTGCCATTCACTATCACACAGCAGGCTTTGATTTGATGTGGGGCTCCCGGGACGCCTATCACTCTCTACCGCAACTTTATGGCAAACACAGCTTTAGTGTATGGTAGTTAATTGGTAGTTGACATGGTAGTTAAATGTAAAGTCCCCATTGGGATAGGAAAAAAAAATCTGGAGGCAGAGAACAAACATTTAGAGTTTACTACCACTTTAAGGCATGGACATCCCTAACCTTTTCAACAGTGACCAAATGCATTAAATAATATGGCAATTATAAATCTGCCTCTAAGCAGTCTCTGGGGTATTATTAGCAAATGAATGGTCTTCTGACACAATTGTTTGACTCTTCCTACATGAAAATTTCTCTTGTTAATTTTTTTATATACACTTAATACTCTTTACAGCCCTGAGAAATGAGCAATATATGAGTCATAATACAAAACAATCAATATACGACCTCACAAACGGAAGACAAATATATTGACCTTGATCAATAAGCACAATAGCTGCCAATTTAGTAAAGGTCAGTGGGGCACCTTAGGTCAAACATGACCATATTGCACTGTATACTTGAATGTTTTTCTAGAGGCACACACTAAATATCTTAGTGCTTTTAGTGAGCACCCCGTATTGGAGGTAAAAAACCCAAGAAAAATGTGTAAAGATATTCTCTGAATGCAAACTGTCAGTAAAGAATTTAAAAACATATTATACGTGGAAATTAAAGTGATTTGCCATTTTCACGAAAACTCTTGAAAGACATGTAAAAAGCACATCTGCTTTGGTGGTCTCTCTAGCTGTTGAGATGACATTGTTTCAGCGGTATTAAACCCAAAAGCATTTATTATATTGCTGCTTACCAATTCTGTGATGGCTGTATTCTTTTTCTTTTAAAGGAATTATTTCCTTTATTTTCACCTGGTGATCTAGCCAGTAAGTTTGTTGTTTTTCAACAGAACAAGCTCTCCTGCAAATAATCAGTTTAGACTGTTAAGACAAACTATTTACCATTGACAGGGGTACTTACAATGATTAGCGTCTATTTCTTCATGTAAAACATTTACTCCAAAAGTATAAAAACAAACTGTTGCTGTAACTGCCTGACAATACTGTTGTCCAAAGGTGTCTCTGATGCTCTTTCATCCAGAGTGGGGGCACTCTAACAGAGGAGGTATGTTACCGGACAGATCACAAGGTGAAAACAGGGGGGAAAAAGGGCTGTCTTTCACGCCACAATGTCGTCCTCCAGATCTGTTCTAGATGTGTTTCTGCATGCAGGTTTTTAATCAATTTTTGATGCGTTTCCAGATGCATTCCAGGTGCTTTCTTCTTTCTTTTTCATTTTTTTTTTCACTTTACTGGGGTTCGGTGTGTTTTTTATGCATTTTTGATGCTTTTTACCACATACCAGTACAATTCTGTGCAGGAAAAAAAGCAGCATGTTGTACTTTTTATTCTGGAACTGAAAAGCACTGGGTTGCACTGCAATGATGGGAACTATGCCATCGGAACCCATATAACCTACTTTTCATATTTTTTGATGCAGAAAAAAAAAGCACTGCACTTTACGTGGTGTGAACGGGCCCTAAAAAATAATAGGATTAAAAATGGAGGAGAGTTGTGCCCATAACAACAAGTAAATCATTGATGATAAAAATAGTCCATGAACTCAATGGTTGAATAACTCCACACATATGAAAGAGTGCCCGACCACCGTATAAATTGTCTGCTTACCAGATAGTAAGTAGAAAGAGTAGTTTGGCTATAGCCTAGCCACAGCCTTTATCTTCCATGGATGGCTGCTGGACACACACAGGAAATGGACCTAGTGATGGCAACCCCCCTAAGCGTCTCCCTTGATTTGTAGCCATTCTGGAGATGTACTCGGGATAGGCTCAGAAAGAAGAGAGACTGACCATAACGTGATACAGTATGACCAATTTATTAAAGGAAGAAAGGGGTAATATTGCACTTACATGTATAAAGATAAAAAAATCGCATAAGATCAATGCCGGCCGGCAAATACAGGAGCCCGTCCTCCTCTCAAGAGCGTGGTGACGGCAGTGCGTGCCCTTCCAGATGCATTTCGTCATAGGATCCCCATTGAAAATGCCACCTATGACGAAACGCATCTGGGAGGGCAGATCTCCGGATCCCCCCCTTCCTTACCAGGCCATTTTTTGCGATACGACACTACGTCGCTTTAACTGACAGCTGCGCAGTCGTGCAACACTGTACCCAAATAAAATGCATGTCCTTATTCCCCACAAATAGAGCTTTTTTTTGGTGGCATTTGTTCACCTTTGTGGTTTTTATTTTTTTGCTCTATAAACAAAACAAAAAAAAAAAAACAATTTTGAAAAAAAAAAAACAATATTTATTACTTTCTGCTGTAAAACATATCCAATAAAAAATGTAAAAAATCTAATTTCTTCATAAATTTAGGCCAATATGTATTCTGCTACATGTTTTTGGTAAAACAAATTCCCATAAGTGTTTATTGCTTGGTTTTCACAAAAGTTATAGCGCCTACAAACTATGGGATATTTTTATGGAATTTATATTTGTTTATTTTTTTACTGGTAATGGCGGCGATTAGCGACTGCGACATTGCGGCCGACAAATCAGACACTAAGTGACACTTTTGACATTTTTGGGGGAACCAGTGACACTAATACAGTGATCAGTGCTAAAAAAATATGCACTGTCTCTGTACTAATGGCAGGGAAGGGGTTAACATCAGGGTTGATCAAAGGGTTAAATGTGTTCCCTGCGAGTGCTTGCTAACTGTGTGGGGGGTGCATTTACTGTGGGATGGCAGAGATCCATGAACCTGCTTAGCAGGAACACAAGATCTCTACCTTCCCTTCTCACAGAATGGCCATCTGCCTTGTTTACATAGGCAGATTGCTGTTCTGCTAATCTCCGGAATGATCGGTGGGTCCCGGCGGACATGGGGTCCACTGAACCACTGATTGGCTCCTGCTGTGTTCAATTACAGTGGGAGTGGGGTCGCCGGCGGTGCACACGCGCCCTGAACCCGGAAGTGTCAGTATTTGTGCGTGGGGCGGTCGCTATGCGGTTAATCACAACTTGGTTTTTATTTTTTGCTAAATAAACGAAAAAAGACCAAACATTTTGAAAAAAAAAAAAACAACCTTTTTCTTTGTTTCTGTTATCAAATTTTGCAAATAAGTAATTTTTGCTCTTCACTCATGTACGCTGATGAGGCTGTATTGATGGGCACTGATAGGCTACCCTGATGGGCACTGATGAGGCTGCATTGATGGGCACTGATAAAGGCTGTATTGATGGGCATTGATGAGGCTGCACTGATGGGCACTAATTAGGCTGCACTGATGGGCACTGATGAGGCTGCACTGATGGGCACTGATGAGGCTGCACTGATGGGCACTGATGAGGCTGCACTGATGGGCACTGATGAGGCTGCACTAATGGGGCTGCACTGATAAGGCAGCACTGATTGACACTGATAGGTGGCACTAATATGCTGCACTGGTGGGGCTGCACTGATAATCAGGGCAGAGATGATCATTTCCCCTTGTTATGAACGTAAATGTCCCCTGTAACTGGAAAGCTGGTTGTCAGGTTTCCTTTCCTCAGCCAGTGACAGTGCTGAGAAAAGGAAATGCTGATAATCAGCTTTTGTTTCCATGTGATCAGCTGTGTTGATGCAGCTAATCATATGGTAAAGAGCCTACATTATTGGCTCTTTACCCTGATCAGTGATGCGCTGTGTCTGAGGGACGCAGCTCAACACTGATCCACATGCATGAGCGAAGCGATACAAAGGACGTCAAATGACTTCCAGGTATTTCCTTACACTTCCTGTTTTGTTATGGGACTGGAAGTGAAGGGACATCTCCACAATGGGACAAAGAGGGCAAAAATAAACCTTACAGGGGTTATAACCCTCCCTTAAGCTGGCCATACACCATACAATTTTCTTGTTCAATTTTCTTTAGATTTACCTTCAGCTGTGTAATAGAAGGGCCTGCCTGATTGCATGCAAATTGAAAGTGTTTAGGTTTGAACTCCTATTAGATGGTTTTGGTAAATCTAAAGAAAAGTTACACAAGAAAATTGTATAATGTATGGCCAGCCTTACTCTATCCAAAATGAAAAAAAAAAAAAGTTTTGCCTCTATCTTGCAAGATATATGATCAGATACACTTCTTACCACAAACATTAAAAAATGAAATATTATTTTCTTATGATTCTAAGGAAAGAGATGTTTGGATGTCCAAATGTATCGCTTTTTTTTAACAGGAAACTATTTTTTGAATTTGTACATCAAAATATACAAAACATAAATGTAAAACACGTCTAGTGTTATTTCTGAAACTGGGATGATTGCTGATACGTTAAGTTAGTACCCATTCACTACAGTGGTCGTGCATTGTATAATATGTGACTGCTGGAGTGTGTTGTGTAGGGTCAGAAATGAACTTGACGTCCGACTTTCGTTTAATTGGTGCAGTTTTCGTCCGAAAAAAATCGTAAGAGCAATGCCGCGTACACACGATCGGATTTTCCAACAGGAAACGTTTGATGCGAGCTTGTTGGCGGAAAGTCCGACCGTGTGTATGCTCCATCGAACATTTGTTGTCTGACTTTCCGCCAACAAATGTTGGCTAGCAGGTTCTCAAATTTTCTGCCAACAAATGTTTGTTAAATAAATGAAAAGACAGCGCTCGCAAGTGAACAAATTCTAAACTAATTCATGTGTTGCAGCTGCTAGGTGAAAAGTGCTAATACTTTGATAATATATAAAAGAAAAAGACCTGCGCTAACAACTCACCAAGTGGGTAATTATAAAAAATTTTTAAAAATACACATATCGTGAAAAATTATTGCACAAATACACATTAAGTGGATATTCAATGGAAATGTACACAGAAACTGTGCGCAAGCACACTGCCACCACTAAGTGGCTGGAGGTGAATAAAGAAACGTGAATGAAAATGGTCTAGATCAATCGCCAAAAATCCAGATCAATTCATCCTGAGGCTAAATAATACCATATATTCGTGAGTAATAGAGTGAATCTATATATAAAAAATATTTAAATCAAAAAACATACATAACATAAAGTCTATTAAATCACACAGTTCCTTCACATGAGGACAATCTGCAGACTTCAAGCTTATTCATTCATATGGTAAACTTTAAATGGCAAATAAGGCTGGTGCTGGTGATGTTTGAGAGGAGATCTTTGGAATCACAAATCTCGCATTCCACCAAAGGGAGAAAAAGAAAACACATAGCATAAAACCTATGACACCGTGAGGTCACCTGCGCATAAAAGCGCTACTCATGGAATCGATGTGCAGAGCAGGCATTCAGATATTAGGCCGGTGTTCGCTGCTAGACAGCGTGCGTTCCACCAACACCAGGAAGTGATGTCACTGGTTCTCGAGTTTGCAAGCATGGGCCGGATGTTGGGTCGACGCGTTTCGCCCCTCCCCCAGGGCGTTATCAAAGTCTTTTGTGTATGTGTATTTTTAAAATTTTTTTATAATTACCCACTTGGTGAGTTGTTAGCGCAACAGATGTTTGTTGTCGGGCTTTCCAATCGTCGCTAAAAAGTCCACGCATGCTTGGAATCAAAAAAGTACGAGCAGGAAGCGCTCGGTCTTGTAAAACTAGCATTCGTAATGGAGATATCACGTACGTCTTGTACGTCACTACGTTCGTAATTGTTGACCAACATTTGTGTGACCGTGTGTATGCAAGACAAGTTGGAGCCAACAACCTTCGAACAAAAATCCACGGTTTTGTTGTCAAAAAGTCAGTTCGTGTGTACGGGGCATTAGACTACACATGCTCAGAAACGAAAGAATAAATACAAAATGAGTCGACACATTTTGTCACTTCTGACGTTGTATTCTGTCGTACGAAAATTTTTGTATAGTGAGTAACCTCTTCACATTCGATATGAGACTAGCATGCAAAAAAAAACAGGTGAACAGTCGTCCGAAAATCTGATCGTGTGTATGAGGCTTTATAATCAGCTACAGCAAACAGTTTCTTTCCTTTTGGGATAAAGGTTTTACCCATGAATAAATAAAATCTGATCATTGCAAGCACCCCTGCCGGTGTTAAATGGTTTGTATCATCCCTGTAAACTAATACAAGTGGAAGAGAGGATGTGCTTTTGAAAAAAAATACAGATTTACTGGCCAGATGACCAGATGAAAATAGACAAAAAAAAGCCGGATAAAGAAAACAAATGCAGCCATCACATCTAAGAATTGGTAAGCTGCAATATAATAAATGTTTGCTTTTGAGTATAATACTGCTTTAAGAGCTTAGTGGCGTTACTCTTTAAATTGTTTGTAAACCCTTACATATACCCAGTGGCATTACTGGCCTCAGGTGACACACAGAGATGAAACAAATCCTTCTACATAAGTTGTACCTGTTTATCTGCAGTCTTCTTTCTACATCCGTTCAAAGTTCGGAATTTATAAAGCTTGTTTTAGCTGTCAGAAAAAAGGGGGCAGAGAGCTGAAATTACACTCTGCAGAGCTCAGTGAAGAGTGCTTTGAGAGCTGATGGGAGGGGAGGCAGGAAAGGGAAAGGAAGGGAAAGGAAAGGAAGGGAAGGGAAAGGAAGGGAAAGAAAAGGAAAGGAAGCGAAGGGAAAAAAGGGACCCCTCCTTCACACAGGAACAGAACTGAGGATGTCAATCAGCTGGAGCTCCCTCCCCTGTCACCTTATTTCTCTTGGTGTCAGGAAAACTTGTCAGAAGTGACTCATGCTGATAGCAGAGGAATGAAGCAGAAGACAGAAATGCCACTTAGTGCTCTTAATTGAGAAAAGTACGCATTTTAGAGGGTTCATATTTCATATCTGAGGTTTACAACCACTTTACGTGCCAGGTGCAGGATCCTCAGGAACATGAAATTGATCACAGTCACAGTAGCTGCAGCTCCTGCCCATATGCCACTTCAGAATTAGTAGTAGGGAGCATACTTTCAGACCACCTCTATTATTTTGATTAGGAGCAGCTCTTGATGTAGTGTAGTCAGAGGTCTTGTGTGTGCTCTCATGCATATTTAAGTCTCTGTAAACACAGGCATCAAAAAGATGAGATCAGTATGCATTTATAATTGAATGTGTCTTCTGAGATGTAAAAATAGTGATAAGATATGTAAAAAAAAAACTTCAACACATTCAAGCATTTAGCAATCTCTATATATTTACTTTACCAACAGGCACAGATCCTGTGATGTTACCCAGAGTTTGATGCTGTGCTATACTGTATATTCTTCTTAAAGGAGAAGTACAGCCAAAGCTCGTTTGACTGTACTTCTCCTGTGGATCACAGGATTGCAGGTAGTTTTGCACTCCTGTGACTCCTTGAACCACTGTCGGCTGACGTCACAGAGCCGCTCTAGGCTCGGGAAGGATCGCAACCATATGGTCGGGATCTGCCCACATGTCTGGACCGGCACCCAGCTCAGCCTCTCAGCGACCTGCTAAGAGCTTTAGCCGGCCACTCCTGCCCCCTCCACAGCCCAGCACTCCAGTGAGGGAGGAGGGGGCAGAGCAGAGAGCCTGAGAGTCACCAGCTCTCTGCTCATGGAGCTGTGAGAACAGAGCGATCGGCCATGTTTAAGCACTTGGTTCTCAGTGTTAGAGCCGGCGGGGGACAGATGCAGCCTTGGACCAATGCTGCATCCAGCTAGATAAATATGATTCACAAATAAAAGCAAATCCCATACTTCTCTTTTCATTTATTTCCTGAGCAAGAGAACAATACAATCTCAGCTGTAGGTATGGGTGAATCTGCCTGAATATAGTTCGAGGAAGAGGGGTTGGGTTCACTGAGTGTGAAACTTGTGAAACTCGATCCTAGCAGAGAATCCTATTAAAGACTTTGGGGGGGAAACTCTTAATATGAAATTCCAGCCATTTTCAAGGCTAATAGGCAAGCTGTTTTAAAAAAGGGCATAGGTAGCTGGACACTGTCAGTAGTAATTTAATAAAGCCAAAGAATGTTAAAAAAAAGGATTATTTTATATTTTTTTTTATTACTTTGAGGGCAGACATGGAAAACATGCTTGAGAAGTGCCAGTAAGTTGTCCATGGCATTATAAAACAGTATCATTTTTATGTACATCAAGGACACCACATTCTGGCATAATATATTTTGTTTCTGCCATCCTCACGCCCAGAGCCGGTCTATGGGCGTGATGACATCAGGAACAATCCATTCACAAGTTCTACTTTACAGTACATCTAGTGTTTTATCATATTAGTCTTTGGACCTCAGCATTAGTCACACATTTATTTTGCTAAAAATGAAGTGCTTTGTTTCATTATTTGTGATACATCCAGCATAATAACAATTATACATCAGGCTAGCTTTTGATGTAAAAAAATATTGTGGTAATAGGTAGCCATATTCATTAAAAAGGAGTTAATCTCTAGAATTTGTGCCCAAAATGCAGGCAGAGGTCAAATAACTGGTCATATGTCATGTTGTGTCTCTGCATCTTATATTTTCCCCATTTCTAACTTACTATGCTTTATTCTGTACTGTGTCTTGGTGTGGAGGCAGTCATCTTTGTTTTGTTCACTCATGTCAGAGCCTCCAGCAAGGAGGACAATGAGCAATACACTGAATCTTACTCCAAATCTCCTGGGTATAGCAGACTATAATGCCTAAACCCACATTCACACTTGAGTGTGAGTGTAGTCATGCGATGTAGAGGCCTTTTTTTGTATGTTCAACTTTCAGTACTGGATCAGAATTGCACATTTTTGGCCCCATAGACTTTGAGATTGGAGCACCTGAAAAACATGTGTAGACCTGTGTTTTTCCAAGTACTCCCATTAGAGTCCGTGGGACCAAAAAATGTACAATTTTGCCCCGAAGAAACTCATGTACCTTTTCTAGCCGAAAGTGAAAGTCTTCTTACAATGGTTGTATTTCCGTGTGCTACCAATTGGAGATCTTTACTCTACTAGCTGCGAATTCTAAGATAAATCTGCGCTGTGGGGAGTGGTGGAGACAGGACATACCCTGTTTCCCCGAAAATAAAACCTAGCGTGATTGTTAGTGATGGCTGCAATATAAGCCCTACCCCCCAAATAAGCCCTACCCTGTTTCGCCGAAAATAAGCCCTACCCTGAAAATAAGACCTACAAGGACTTTAACTAGGGCTTGTTTGGGGGGTAGGGCTTATATTGCAGCCATCACCGACAATCGCGCTAGGTCTTATTTTCGGGGAAATAGGGTAAGGGATATGGATGAGGACCAGTGGACAGTGTCATTGGAAGCGATACCTGACGTGTCCATATCTCCATCTCACAAACTTACACAGTTATTTATTTTACACAGTATACTATACTCCCCAAATATTATATGCTTAGGGCAGAGTTGATTCTCCTAATTTTCCTAGATGTTCCAGAAAGACTGGTACTCTGATAAATAAGTTATGGAGGTGTCTTAAGTTATATAGATACTGGACTTCCAAATTATTCAAGATTTATGCTCCACTTAGTTAGCATTTGATCCTAAAATTGCCCTTCTCATATAGTCCCAGAGGACATGATCCCGCCAGCATTTAAATTATTGATAATATGTTTATTCTGTGTTGCCCATAAGTTCTTTGCACAACGCTGGTTGTTTCCTGCTCCTCCTAGTTTTTCACTATAGCATGCCTCAATGCTATCCTAGATAGAGAAAAACTTACGTACGTACCATCAGGTTGTCCAAAAATGTTTAAAAAAAAACATGGCCATCCTTTCCTTCATTAGCATCATTCACCCATAGTTATTCAACATAATTTAATTGACAAAGTCATAACTTGCCTTGCTTAATCACACTGTATTTTATGTAAATGCTGTATAAGGAAGGGTGTTTCCTACAGCAGTGATTCTTTACTTTTTGAGTACAGGTGCACATTAAGCTAGAGAAAAAAGCAATGCAGTAACCCATAGCTTCAAATCAGGGTGCAGATTACAGTAATCAAATTAGTTCAGAGAAAATTTCTGATAGCTTCTTTACCATTGTGCTTTGAAATGCCTTTTATGGTGCACTTACCAATAAGCCTAATATTGGTTGTAATGCTGCCTCTTTTGTTGCTTATATGAACATAGAATTACATTCATGTGAATTTTTCAAAATGGTCTTCGGGATTCTAAAACCTGAACAAAGACCTCTAATGACAACTTGGATCCAAACCATATGAACGCGTGAGTAAGAGACACTGAAAAATCCAACCACAATCTGCAATTAGTTTCTTTGTCTGCCAGTGTTTTTTTTGCCTACAGTCACACAAAATAGAGTTCATTAAATTCCAAGTTTATTATTCTCCTATTGCATATAATTATATTATATATATATATATATATATATATATATATATATATATATATATATATATATATATATATATATATATATATATATATATAGTATATCACTGTGGATAGTTTGCAAAGAACCATGTCTTCCTTAGACATCTTCTAGATTACTCATAGTTTGCCTGCATACCATGGGGGTTGCAACTGAGACCCAAGGGGACAGGAAAGAGAGGCAGTGTAGAGATTAAGATGGTAGAATTGTCAGGCAGTGCTGACATGTGCAGCTCTTTTACTGTAGTGAAAACAACCCACTGAAATATTACTCAATCATGTATCTATTAACTATTGTGTATTATTGTTAGCTAAAGATCAATTTTGATTGGCTTCTTTAGATTGCAGAGTTTTGCATTATTAATTAATTAAGTGTACAGAAGTGTACTATCATTCTAGATGACGTGTATAGCTGATAACCGCATTATGTGAGCAAGTAACAAATTTGACTTTAAGTGCACCCGTGTTTCTGGACAAATGTCCTTGTGGGGCAGATTCTGAGAACACCTATGAATTTCAAGCTGTTACGCATTGACAACATGACAGCAACATTAACCACTTATTTCCGAGTAACCTGAAAAAGCTAATTTTAATAAAGATGCATTTGGAGTCCTGACAAATTTATTCTGAGTTCTAGATACACATAAGATGGATTTAATAATATCCTTCCAAAAGCAGTTCAATATATTGCACATTAGGAATTGCAGCCTGTGCATACAGTTCTCTGCTAGATTACATCACATTTGTGTGGTCATCTGCTGTTCATATTCCTCTTGCCTCACTCAAACGTAAAATATTCCCCCCCAGCAACTTCATTACCTACTTTTCATGTTCTAACTCACCCTAGTGCCACGTACACATGAGCGGACTTCACGGCAGACTTTGCCCGGCGGACTGGATTTCGTCAGACAATTCGATCGTGTGTGGGCTCCAGCGGACTTTGTTTTCTCAAAAGTTGGACGGACTTAGATTTGAAACATGTTTTAAATCAATCCGTTGAAATCGAGTCCGGTCGAAAAATCCGCTTGTCTGTATGCTAGTTAGACGGACAAAAAGCCACGCTAGGGCAGCTATTGGCTACTGGCTATGAAGTTCCTTGTTTTAGTCCGGTCGTAGTCATCACGTACGAATTCGACGGACTTTGATGGATTGTGTGCAGGCAAGTCCGTTCATTCAGAAAGTCCGTCGTAAAGTCTGTCGAAAAGTCCGCCAAGCAAAGGCTGCCATAAAGTCCGCTCGTGTGTACGCGGCATAACTGATTGGTTGTAGCAAGAAAAAAAAAAGTGTTCAGGCACTTACCTACACGATGGCTGTTTTACACAACAGAACTTATATTATTTTAGGACATGGAAGCATAGTGTCTTTAAAGGGTTAGTTCACCTTTACCAAAAAACTTCCTATGTCGATAAAGGATACCTGTGGATAAAAGCAAACTGTGCAGCTCTGACGAAAGTTGAATATTGCCCTTGCTATAGGTGTGGGCCATTTATGTATCTCCTGAAGCCTGACTGGAATACTCCCAGGACATTGCTAGGCTGTTAAGAGAGGCCTAGTCATTATTGCTTAACCCCACCATCACAGGAGTGAGCTCTGAAATGCTGAGGTCAGAGCTACTGCATCAGGGGAGAGAAAGCACATTTGGGGGTGGATGACTCAGAGAAAGAGCTCCCTCCTGTAATGGTAGAGGTAAACAGTAAGAGCTGGGCCTCTCTTAGCAACATGCCACCCATTTTTCAATATAGTATTGTAGGGGGCTATGTTGATTTTTTAGGACCTTGTTAAAATTTGTGGTTGGGGGGCTGTAAAAATGCATAGCCTCCAACCACTGCCCCTTAAGCTTCAAAGGCAGTGGTGTACATATGCCATGGCTGCAATGCTTTGCATTGTAGCTCAGCAAAAATTAGCCCTGGTATCCCATTCGGCAGGTGGCACTGTGCCCTATTCAACTGAGTGGGGATGCTCTGCAACTGTGCGCAATGCAGGCAGTTGTGGCATGCTGGTGCAGGGTTCTTTGGTTAAACAGGAGGTGAGAAGGTGATATAACACCTCCTCACTACCTGTCAAGAGTGATCTGAATGCAGTTCATTCTTTAGAGGGCACAGCATGTGTAAACGAACCCTTAGTGTGCTTCTTCCTTCTAAATAAATTTTACAATGCAATGCAACCACCATGTAAGGCTAAGAAGAGACAAATTGGAGACTTTTGTAACAAATGTACAAATTGTAACTCCATGAGCCTAAAATTCTAATTATGGGGAGCAATAATGGGGCCATGGCCAAAATGCCAGATCCTTCTCACTCTTGACTCCCCTAGTTGTACTCATCCTAGAATGTATGATGCATGCATGTTTTTAGTCCCCAAGTGCCTAACTTTACCTATATCAACATCATTTGCCACATAGTTGCCCAAATAAACAGTGCATTAAGGTCTGCTTAATAACTGGAGTTATTTCACTTCATAGCTTGGTGTCATCTGCATACATTTGTACTTTTAGTAACAAACTCTATATCATTTATAAATAGGTTAAAAAGTAGGGGTTCCAACATTGAACTTTGGGTACACCATAAATAACCCTCATATTTGCCAACATCCCCAAACAATAGTGGGAATACATTGCTAAGACAGTAAAACGTAATGGAGCTTAACATGACAACTTGTGCTATGCCCCCTGCCTTGTGGGACATTCTTCGTGGCATGGAGTTGCAGATCACTTTGCAAAATGGAAGAACTGTCTTGCAGGAAAAAAAATACTTTGCAACTAAAACTAAAGGCTAAATGAGAGAAATTTATGGATCCCCCTGGGCGCAGTAATTATTATTCTAACCATAAACCATCACCCTTTTCTAATCATAAATCATCATCTAGTCCTGGACATGACCCTAACTCTGGACCAGATTCCTAACACTGACTCTCACCAACCCATAACCGTCAAGTTAACATTTCCCAGCCTTGACCCTTGAATATGTGTAATCACAGTGCCAATATTACTTGGTGTTTTATCATGGAGGGCTGTCCATGGACCACACACATGATGGCCAGGCACCACAAATCACTATTACACTGCCTGATCTCTGCTCACTCTGACTATGACTGTGACTGCTCACAATGACTACCAGAGCCAAAGCTAATCCTACTGCTGTAGTGACAGGCCCTCTTTAATGTAATGGAACAGATGGTCTATACAGCACTATCAGTCACTATATTTCTGCTAACTGGCCTCTCCAGGAAATTTCTGCACAATGACTGTGTGCTTGGAGCCTTGGCCATAGCTCCCAACCCTCCCTGATTTCGAGGGACTGCCCCCCATTTGGAACAAAGTCCCTCTGTCCCTCTTTCCTCCTCATTTGTCCCTCATTTTGGTCTGATCTATATATTTGTATAAAAAATGCACTTTGTATCTATCAAAAAGTGTTTTACGGTGTTAAACCTTTCATCCAATTTCTAAATTGCTGCATTTGTAAATTCCAAAAGCCAATATAAAGGACTAGTAGTGCTAAAAAAGCCATTGTGGGTTTAAGTTATAATTTTTTGTAAAATTCTCCTTTAAGGGGGCATGGCAGGGGTGTGCCCTATGCCTACATACTTTTGCTAATAGGTGTCCCTCATTCCCATCTCAAAAATTTGGGAGGTATAGCCTTGGCTGCTGTGTGAGCCCCAGTGGAAGTGAAGTTGTGCGGGGAAAGGCAGAAGACAGATATCACTCCCCCGTGACAGAGCTGCAGCCCAGACTAGAGGAGCAGCATTAGCAAATACGGCCGCCTGATCATTCTGCAGCTGGCACCAGACAAAGTTGCTCCCAAGTTGCTCCCAATGTCTTTTGGCAGAGGTGCCAGATTTCCACCTTAAAAAAGCCCTGATTTTTACAGACAGAAAATGTCCATATAGGACATTTATGCACGGTTTACAAATTACTGATTTTTCCATTGTGTTCTTTGCGTCCTTTCAAGCTACTTGATTCATTTCAAACCATTTCTAAAGTCCCATACACACGATCATAAAATCAGGATCGTATGATAATCTGATCATTAGTACACAGCTTTCGTTCAAAATTATCCGAAGGGACAAACACTAATATAATACCATATCGTACGACTTTCCTTTATTCAGTACAGATTTCGTCCGAAAATACAATACAAATGCAATTCAATACATTACATCACTTCCAAATTTTTATTCTGTCATGCAAGAATTTTCATACTTTAGTAACCTCTTTGTTTTCAGCATGCAAAAAAAAACAGACGGTCATTCGTCGGATAATTTCATTGCGTGTACTAGGCTTAAAGCTGACATTATGATGTGCCATGTATGAAAATGACTGTACTAACTTTATTTGCTCGTGGGTAGTTAGCAGTGGCGGCTGGTGAAGTTTTAGGATGGGAGGGCACCAGACCCTGCCCCTCATTTTTGATCCCTCCCACTTCTCATAAGCCCCACCTCTTATAGAATCCACCCACTCCGTCCTCTGTATTCCACTTGCTTTCACCCATAGTGTCAGGAGTATTTAGCTCAGCATCACAGGACAGAGTATACATCCCCAGCACCACAGGACAGAGTATACAGCTCAGCATCACAGGGCAGAGTATACAGCCCCAGCATCACAGGACAGAGAATAAAGCTCAGCATCACAGGACAGAGTATACAGCCCCAGTATCACAGGACAGAGTATACAGCCCCAGCACTACAGGACAGAGTATACAGCTTAGCATCACAGGGCAGAGTATACAGCCCCAGCATCACAGGACAGAGAATAAAGCTCAGCATCACAGGACAGAGTATACAGCCCCAGTATCACAGGACAGAGTATACAGCCCCAGCATCACAGAACAGAGTATACAGCCCCAGCATCACAGGACAGAGAATACAGCTCAGCATCACAGCACAGAGTATACAGCCCCAGCATCACAGGACAGAGTATACAGCTCAGCATCACAGGACAGAGTATACAGCCCCAGCATCACAGGACAGAGTATACAGCCCCACTATCACAGGACAGAGTATACAGCTCAGCATCACAGGACAGAGTATACAGCCCCAGCATCACAGGACAGAGTATACAGCTCAGCATCACAGCACAGAGTACATACCTCCCAGCTTTAGAACTTGAGAATGAGGGACACTTGAGGCTGATGTAAGCATGCGGCTTGTCACGCCAAAAAGTGGGTGTGGCCAGATTGTTAACAGTGGAAGGGGCTTAAGGAGCATGGTTAAACAAAACAAATCCCCCTTACCACCATCCCTAAGGAGCATGGTTAAACAAAACAAATCCCCCTTACCACCATCCCTTTCCCCATAATTACACAGGATCCCTTCCTCAACACTACCCCCCATTGTTACACAGGAACCCCTCCCTCATACTAACCCTATCATTAAACACAGAGGTTATTTGTTGTATTTGTTTAGGGTAGAGAGGCAGGAAGGGGGGTTATTGTTTAGGGTGGAGAGGCAGGGATGGAGTTATTGTTTAGAGTGGAGAGGTGGGGAGGGGGTGTATTGTTTAGGGTGGAGAGGTGGGTTATTGTTTAGGGTGGAGAGGTGGGGAGGTGGTTATTGTTTGGGGTGAAGAGGTGGAGAGGGGGTTATTGTTTAGGGTGCAGAGGTGGGGAGGGGGTTATTGTTTAGGGTGGATAGGTGGGTTATTGTTTAGGGTGGAGGGTGGAGTGGTGGGGAGGAGGTTATTGTTTAGGGTGGAGAGGTGGGAGGGGGTTATTGTTTAGGGTGGGGAGGTGGGTTATTGTTTAGGGTGGAGAGGTGGGGAGGAGGTAATTGTTTAGGGTGGAGTGGTGGGGAGGAGGTTATTGTTTAGGGTGGAGAGGTGGGGAGGAGGTTATTGTTTATGGTGGAGAGGTTGGGAGGGAGTAATTGTTTAGGGTGGAGAGGCAGGGAGGGGGGTTTGTTTAGGGTGGATAGGCAGGGAGGGGGGTCATTTTAGGGTGGAGGGGCAAGGAGGGGGGTTTGATTTAGGGTGGAGAGGCAGGGAGGGAAAATGCACAAAGGGAGGGGAGAGGAATTTGGGGTTTGGGAACCCACAGCTGCCAGTCACTGCCCTGCACCACAACACTCTGCAACCCTACTCTCCCTCCTCCATGAAGCTCTGTAGCACCTGAGAAAAGTGATCAGAGGTGGGGGGAGGGGGAGCCAGGCTCATGGCAGGACACACTACACATGGGGTAGAGCAGTGACTCTGTAGCTGCCCTGCAGAGGAGTCTTAGGACTCGGGGGAAGCATGTTTCCGGGAGGGAGAGGGAGAGACATGCCATTGAAAACAGCAAAAACAGAGAATTACAGCAGCCAGGTACACTCTGTCTTCAGCTGTTGCAATCCTCTTTGTCATTCACAGTGACACAGTTAGAGATCACCTCCGATCCCCACACTCACCTTCTGCTCTGGTATACCACGCTCGGGCTCAGCACTGCCAGCTCTGCACCCACCCACCACATCTGTGATCTGCTCCCTGCCTCACATCACAGGACCCCGGGTTGCAGTCAAGTAATCTCTGCAGTGTCTGCACTCCACTCCGACTCCAGAGAAACTGGGAGTGACGCCGTAGTGCTGAAAAAGCACCGCCCAGTCACCCTCCGGGTCCCGGCCAATGAAAATAATGGCCAAGAGCCAGGGACAAATCACTGGAGAGTGGGAGTGTTTGCGGGCGCATCGCTTGCAGCCTGAACATGCCCTAAACACGGGCAAATCAGCTTCCCAGCTTGCAATTCCCAGATTGCAAGCTAAGAAGCTTCCCATAGACCGCCATGTGTCTAGACAGATGTGTGATCCCAGTTGAAGTCTAAAACTTGATCCACATCATAAAAGAAGAATAGCAGTAATCCTGTGGTCCAGTAATAGATTTTTTATTATTGATCATAAATCCATGTGAAACATTGCAGAGTTTTTTCATTACAATGTGCTTTGAAATGCAAATCTGCCACTCCATAAACCTATCTGGTTAAAATGCTTTATTGGTATATTGAAAACAGAATGAGTGTGATTTGCAACTCTAGGTGTACATTTACAGTTATATAATCATACTAAGCAAGCCTCACTACAGCAATACACTCACTTTCATTAGTGATGTAATGTCCCCTTTATTGCAGTCAGGGAGTATCTCTGGCTGGGAAACAGGGTTTTTCTGGATACCCTTTCTGCTCCCAGGATGGAAAAAAAAATGTTGTAGCTATATATGTTCCTTCAAATGAGATCCAAAATATTTGGTGTTTTTTCATATATAAGGCCCGGTTTACACTGGTATGACATACGTTCTGATTTTAGGAGCACATGTTGCATGACATGCACAAATCAATTGTTCCCTATGAGAGCCGTCTTAACTGGTCCGACACAAGTCAGTCCGACTTTAGAAGAGGTTCCTGCACTATTTTGGTCAAACTTTGGCCTGTTTTCAGCCCATTCAATATCAATGAAGTCGGATCAAAGTCGGATCCTCGTCCTAACCATCTGACTTGTGAAATCCGACATGGTGATTACAGCAGCAGGAAAAGGAATTAATGTCAAATTGGGATTGTTTTGATTGGTCAAAGGACAATTCGGACTATCTCAAAGTTGGAGCAAAATCGTATCCCGTTCATTCAAGTCGGATGGAAGTAGGACCAAAGTAGAACCAATGAAGGATCCATGTCGCAGAGCAAAGTAGGATGACATTCGAACAACAGTCATGTCATACCAGTGTGAACCCGGCCTTATGCCGTGTACACATGGGTGGACTTTTCGACTGAACTGGTCCGACGGAACGGATCCGTCGGACAATCCGACCGTGTGTGGGCTTCATCGGACCTTCAGCGGACTTTTTCTGTCGAAAATCAGACAGACTTTAGATTTGGAACATGATTCAAATCTTTCCGACGGACTCGAGTCCGGTCGAAAAATCAGTTCGTCTGTATGCTAGTCCGACGGACAAAAAAGGACGCAAGGGCAGCTATTGGCTACTGGCTATGAACTTCATCATTCTAGTCCCTTCGTACGTCATCACAATCATACCAACTGACTTTCGACCGGACTTTAGTCCGTTCGTGTGTGGGCAAGTCCGGTCATCCGAAAGTCCGTCGTAACTCCGTGGAAAGTCCGTTGGAAAGACCGTCGGACGTTTGATGCTGAAAAGTCCACCCGTGTGTACACGGCATAAGGGATTGCTGAAGATGTGTTGGGTGTACACAGAACAAAATATTATAAGTAGATAACGCGTTCACATTTAAACAACATGATATGAATGCCAATTATCCAAATAACTATGACCTTGATAATTGTAGTGAGCAAAAGTTAATAGGCATATTCTATTCTTTAATTGCTTTTGTAACCCGTAAGTAGTGCTGCTGTTGCGGGGATTGTCGGTGTCACAGAGCAGATCTTTAAATAAATGTTGCAGCCTTGGCATTTTGAATAATGTGATGATTTTGACTTGTTTACAGTAAAAGCAGAAGCGCATACATGTACATAGCCAGTGACTTTTCTTTGACCTCCGCTACAGAATCTCTGTGTGTTTTTCATTGGCACAATTTCCTTAAAGGCCCCTGATTTATATGATTTAGTGGATATCTTTCAAAGGGTTCAGAGCTATAGCCAGGAGCTGAAAATTACAGAGGATGCTCTTGTCCTGATGTCTACATACACTGACATCGTTAATATGTAATTTCCTAAAATAGCTGTGCTTAGTTTTACTTTGTGAACTGAAACAAAAACATACAGTCAAGGACTTTGCAAGCTGGCAGCTTTACTAGGATCAACATAGATGGGAAGCACGGTGCCTGAATGTATGATTTATAAGAGCTTTTCAAATATGAATTGTAGTTCGTTTTAACACTTTCTTTTGTACAGAACTATTGTGTATTCTTAATCATGCAATTTCACAAGATCTACATTGTGGTTTTGAAAATGACCAATTGCATACCTCCCAACTTTTTGAGATGGGAATGAGGGACACCTACTAGCAAAAGTATGTAGGCATAGGACACCCCCCCCCCCCCCCACCGCAACCCCTTAAAGGAAAATTAACCCCCAAAAAATGATTAGTTAAACCCACAAGGGCTTTTCTTTTATCACTACTATTCCTTTTATATTGGCTTTTCAAATTTACAAATGCAGCAATTTAGGATTTTTATCAATGGTTTAGCACTGGGAAACACTTTTTGATAGATAAATAGTGCATTTTATATACAACTATACAGATCAGACCAAAATGTGGGACAAATGAGGAGGAAAGAGGGACAGAGGGACTTTGTTCTAAATCAAGGACAGTCTCTCGAAATCAGGGACAGTTGGGAGCTGTGCCAATTGTATTCCTCACTATAAAAGCGGAGCATTGATTTTAAGTTAGTCTATTATTTTACTTGGCTTCAAAATGTTTCAGAAAATAAATCTGTTAGGTGTCATTTACACTGTCATTACCACTTCTCTGAAAAGCGATCAATGGATTTTTTTTTTTTTTTTTACGCATTTGACAGGTGGCTCAAAGGTGATATGCCCCTTGAAAGAGCGCAGCATCATGCAGTTGCTGCATTGTTGCAGCATAGCTCCACTCACTTGAGTGGGTTTCACTTGGCGGCAGTGCTGACTCCCAAACCCGACCTGTGTACTTCCTATGCTTCAAGTGTAAATGAGGTCTTAGTATTTACAGTGGACATAAACTCATAAATAAATAAAGATTTGTCGTCTTATATGGAGCGTGCAGAAATGTTAACCACTAAAGGACCAGGCCTTTTTCTGACATTTGTTGTTTACAAGTAAATATCTGTATTTTTTTACATGAAAATTACTTAGGACCCCCAAAAATTAGATATTTATTTTTAGCAGAGACCCTAGAGAATAAAATGGCACCCATTGCAATTGTTTTTTTCACATAATTTTCTTTGCGCAGTGGTCTTTCAAACCCATTTTTTTGGAAAAAATACACTTTAATGAATAGAATAAAAGAACCGCGCTAGAAAAAGTTGTGTCATAAATCAAAAAGCAGCAGTAAACAGTGCGACCACACAAAAAGTCCAATAAAAATAAAAAAAACTGCGCTAAAAGAAAATAAGTGTCCAAAAGATTATTCAGTAGGCATCAAACAGAGGCGCTAAGGATCTCCCAAACACCATAATGTGAAAACAATATATGATGAGGTGCCCGACCACCGTGGCTGTAAATTGCGCTTACCAAACAGCAAGCAGTATGAGCAGATGGCTTACAACCCAGCCCGGGCCTTTGGAGTGTAGTGAATACTTCCGCTCCTTCCCGGCTCCGATCACCGTTCCCTCAATACATATATACCAAAAAGATAGAAAGAACAAGAGAACTGGCCATAGTGTAGTATATCTGGGTATCACATACGGACACTTAGTTGCAGCAAACACCCTAATGTGCACATAAAACAAAAGTGATGACCCGACCACCGTAGCTGTAGAGTGTGCTTACAAACTCGCAAGCTTTAAATGCAGATGACTTAGAACCCAACCTGGAATCTTTAGGGATGATGGTGGGAAATAAGGATATTCACTCACTACAGCCAGAAGATCTGTTTCATCAATGTGTAACCCAAAAAGGAAACAAACTGGTCATAGTGTAATACATCCAAAACTGCTTTTTGGTCACTTTAATGAATATTAAAAAAAAAAACATAATATATACCCCAATTTTTTTGTGTAATAGGAAGAATGATGTAAATAGATACCTAACATGTCATGCTTTAAAATTGTGCGCACTTGTGGAATGGCGCCAAACTACAGTACTTAAAAATCTCCATAGGCGATGCTTTAAAGATGAACTGCAGTCTGCTCACATAATGTGTAAAAAAAAATCTTTGCTATTCTGAAGCTTCCCTCCAACCACTTTGCATATTCCTTTGTATATACTGCGATTCTGTACTTGCCAAATATGCTGCAGAAATCTCCCTCCACTAAGTCTGGCAGCATCCATTTTAACTGTGGGCAGCTGAAGCTGCTACCTGTTCACTTCCTGGATTTACACAGACACACAGAGGCAAACCTCCAGCTCTGCAGCCCTGTAGCTTTCATTGGCCCTCTTATGACTCATCCCCCCTCCCTTCCTGGCAAACTCTCACGAGGGTGAGAGAGAGAGAGAGCTGTGCATGATGTCATAAGCCTAGGCCTTTCTACCAGATAAGAAACAGGAAGTGGGCCGTATATCCTAAGTTAAAACAACAAGGCCAGAAAATTTAATAGATGGAAAGTTGAAAAAATGACTGAAGGTCCACTTTAAACATTTCTACAGGTTATCAGTTTAGAGTTACAGGGGAGGTCTAATGTTAGAATTATTGCTCTCACTCAGACATTTGCGGCATGTAGGGATCCTAGTAGAAGACAGATTGAGCAATAGCATGCAGTATCAAGCTGTGGCTACCAAAGCCATCAGAATATTAGCATGCATTAAAAATGGAATATACTCCAGAGATAACATGATCACTCTGCCACTTTATAAAACTTTGGTTCGGCCGCATCTGGAGTATTCTGTCCAGTTCTGGTCACCAATCCTCAGAAAGGATGTGCTGGAGCTGGAGAGAGTACAGAGAAGGGCAACTAAATTAATATGAGGGACTGGAGGACCTTAAGTATGAGGAACGACTACAAGCGTTAAATGTATTCTCCCTGGAGAAGAGACGCTTGAGAGGAGATATGATTGTGATATACAAATATCTCAACGATGATCCCAGTGTAAGTATGAAACTTTTCAGTCTCAGGGAGTGTAAGAGGGCACGGGGTCACATGAAGAGACTAGAAGAGAAGTGGTTTAACCTTAAGCTGCATAGGGGGGGTTTCACTGTCAGGGCGGTACAGATGTGAAACTCTCTTCCACAATTGGTGGTGTCGCTAGGAAGAATTGATAGTTTTAAAAGACTCTTGGACTTGCATCTCAGCGAAAACAATGTAAAGGGATATGGGAAATGATTTTTCTACACACACCTACACAGGTTGAACTGGATGGATTGAAGTCTTTATTCAACCTTACCAACTGTGTAACTATGTAACAATGTAGTATCTCACATGTGTGGTGCAAATACTATTTACATATGTGGGCATAACCTACGTTTGCACTCACTACTGCGCATGAGCAGGCAGGGACGGGGGTGCCTTAAATTTTTGGTTTTACATTTTTTAACATTTTTACCATTTTTACACTGTCCCTTTAATAAAAATGATCAGTTTAATTGCTATCGCAAGGAATGTACACATTCCTTGCGATAAAAGTACATTAGCATGACAGGTCCTCCTTATGGAGAGATCTGGGGTCTATATATTTTGCTTTAAGAAGAAAAAAAAAACACATGAACCGGAAGCAACTTATGACGTCACTCCAGTCTTCCAAGGGCATATTAGATTTGAAACATGTGCTATTTCTAGGTCCGTCAGAATTTTAGAAAGAAAAAGTCCGATGAAGCCCACATACGATCGGATTGTCCAACGGAATGATTCCGTCGGACCTTTTCTGCCAGAAAGTCCGGTCGTGTGTACGTGGCATTAGCCTTACAAGATTTGGATGAGATTTTGTGATGTTACTACTGTGCTTCTCACTTTTCTCCTCACTCTATAGAAAACGAGGGGACCTGCAGTGCTACAATTTCCCCTCTTCTGGTACACTTATTCTTTGTTTCTGTGCTTTCTCCACCGTTCTTACTGATAATTGATCATTACCCCATTAGTCATCTGATTGTCAGGTATCAAGGGAGCAACTCTGCCATTAGAGAGGAAAGTCCTGCTCCTCTACCAAGATGGCTGCCTCTACACATAGACACAATGCAGAATAAGGCATGGGAAGCCTTATTATTGGGTAAACGATCAGCTGGAGGAAGATTATGCCATACTGGTGACTAATGATGCACAAGGCCCTTGGCATCAGATATTGGCAGACCACAAATTCCACTTCAAACCCCATTAAAAAAAAAAAAAAGATTTTTTACACAGTATGTATCACACAACAAAACATCAGTATGCTGCATACAAAAGTCAGCACCCACACACAGCATACCTGCCTTTGCCTTTAGGTCTGCCTGTCATTGCTTTTTTTTTGAGAGGCGAATGCCCAACTTTATATTAGCTTTTGCAATAAGGGGGTAAGGTAAATGGTGTGAGATACATTTGTTGCACACTGTTTTTGCACAACAATAAACTTGGAATAAAATAAAATAGAAAAAGTTAGTTTGATTTTTCTGTCTTCAAATTAAGAAGAATTCAATTAAAAAGAGCCCAATAAAAAGCTGCGGTTCTGTGTGTGCATGGGGGAGCAAAACAGCTAGCAAGTTGATACAGCAACACTAGTCCTAACAAAGGGGTTATGGGTGCAGTGTTGCATGTAAATTACACTTGTTTCCATATCGGCAGTTTTCAGATCTACTGGTTAAAGGTCAATTCTTGCACTTGATTACATTTTCACAAATTACTTTTATTATGGTACTAACACCAGGGCTTTTTCCCCTCAAACAATAGGTGCTGGAACTTAACCATGGCCCTACAAAACTCCTCCCCCTACACACACCCTCCAAATCACATCAAATAGTGGGTGTGTTCAGTCAAATTTCATGAAAACAGTAGGAGGGTCTTAAAGGGCCATTAAATACCAGGATTGCATTACATACAGAGTGCAGAGCTGTCACTTGTAAACACAGAAACCAGACTTCTGTGTTTACAAGTGATTGTGGTGAGCAGGCACCTAAGGGTCTGAGCCAGAGGTGGTGGAACTGAGTTTCACCAAGTTCCCCCTGAAAAAAAGCCTTGACTAACACACTGTAGAGGAGCTCAGGTAGACAATTAGTCAAAACTTTGACAAAAATGTTATAGCCCAACTCCAGCTAAAATATCTTATTTTGTTTTTCAGATAGACTGGAGAAAGTTCAAAACCTAAATGTCATTTTTTTTATTGTGGTCAGTGTCCCTATTGTGGAAAGTTCCTCTTGCTTCATGTTAGGATAGGAACTGATAAAAAATGTCTCCAATGGGGACAGAGACTAAACCAAAAACACATTTTTAACAGAGTGGGGAAAAGTTCTGAAAATTATTTTATTGCTTTGTTGCTTTTTTTTAGCAAGACGAACGCCCACACCATTCCTTTTTCTGGTGTAGTAAGGAAAAATCTCTTTACTAGGGTCACTGGCAATGAAAAAATATACCAAGGGAAATTTTAACCCCTTTCCACTTCATTCAGAACTGAAAAAGAAATATAATTGCCACACGTTTACCCCTAGGGAGTCATGGGGATGGGTGTTCCATTTTACAATAGAAAAGCCTGAAGATAGTCAAAGGATGAGTGATTTGTTAGCTATTGCTCCTAACCTCTCTGTCACATTGTTTCAAAGCAACAAAGACCTCAGATCAGACGATAACAATTTGCTTAGTACAGCAATTATAAATATTGCCTACACAGGGTTCAAGAACCACTGCACTTGGGTGGCTCTTTACCATTGACTTTAATGAAGACTGTGTCTCCTTAGACACCTACAGAAAGACATGCTCTCCATTAAAGTTTACAGAAATAAATGCACATGCACAATTATAGCAGCTAAGAAAGGATGAGCAGAACATTGCCCATGTAGGCTACAGCATCAGTACTGGGAATTGGCTCATCTGAGGTCTGTACAATTACATAGGTGGGTGATCAGGAAGGTGAGGGGGATCTATTTGGGCATTTAATGCCCTAAAGCTATAGTATTTTTTAGTATTAAGCCATCTGAAGGTTTCTGGGGAATCCAAAAGCTTGAATCTTAGAGTAATGCTGTATGAAGCAGCAGTTTAATAAACAGATGCAAAGTTAGAAGCAATAATGCAAAACAGGTTCCAAATCGCATAAAAAAAACTTGCATACACTATAGAACTAGCATCACTAAATGGTGTACCGTGGTCCTAATGCAGACCGAATGACATTCCTGCATGGACCGCCAAAGTCACACCACTTAGGAGCCTGGACTCTTTCACTCTAGCCTGGCCGCCCTGTAGGCCCCACTCCTAGGGCACTGGGTAGTCCTAGAAACCAATTACAAGCTTGTTAACACGAAAATTTGGCAGCTCCCTCCCTTTGTCCAGCCCTATGTAAGGAAGGACTGTGTGTGTGGATGCAAACTCTGCTGTGAAAGGGAAGGAGGGTGAGGAAACTGTTATGAAGAGGAGGTGAAGGGGACTAAGGATACTGCTGTGAAGGGGGGAGAAGGGGGCTAAGGGTACTGCTGTGAAGGGGGGAGAAGGGGGCTAAGGATACTGCTGTGAAGGGGGAGAAGGAGGCTAAGGATACTGCTGTGAAGGGGGGAAAAGGAGGCTAAGGATACTGCTGTGAAGGGGGGAGAAGGAGGCTAAGGATACTGCTGTGAAGGGGGCTAAGGACACTGCTTTGACGAGGTGAAGGGGGCTAAGGACACTGCTAAGAAGGGGCCAAGGACACAGCTGTGAAGGGGGGGTGAAGGGGGCAAAGAACACTGCTGTGAAGGTGGCTAAGGACACTGCTGTGAAGGGGGGCAAGGACACTGCTGTGAAGAGGGATTAGGGGGGCTAAGGACACAGCTGTGAAGGGGGGGTGAAGGGGGCAAAGGACACTGCTGTGAAGTTGGCTAAGGACACTGCTGTGAAGGGGGCAATGACACTGCTGTGAAGGGGGGTGAGGGGGCTAAGGATGCAGCTGTGAAGGGGGGTGAAGGAGGCTAAAGACACTGCTATGAAGGGGAGTGAAGGAGGTTAAAGACATTGCTATGAAGGGAGGTGAAGGGGCTACGGTCACTGTTATGAAGGGGGCTACGGACACTGCTATGAAGGAGGGTGAAGGGGGTAAGGACACTGCTATGAAGGGGGCTATGGACACTGCTATGAAGGGGGGTGAAGGGAGTAAGGACACTGCTATGAAGGGAGCTACTAACACTGCTATGAAGGGAGGGTGAGAAGGGGTCTAAGGACACTGCGATGAAGGGATGGGACTTTGCCATAAAGGAGGGTACTGTGATGTGGGGAAGAACTGTGATATAAAGGAGGGGGGATGTAATGTAAAGTGGGGGAAACTGTGAGGTGGGGTGGGACTGTGACCAAAAGGGGGGGGGTCTGTGATGTGGTGGGGGAAACTATGACGCAAAGAGGGGGATTGCGATTTAAAGGGGGGAGACTGTGATGTAAAGGGGAGGACTGTGTTTTGGGGGTCAACTGTGATGTGAAGGGAGAAATTGATGTGAAGGGGGGATTGAGAACACTGATGTAAAGGCGGTGGTTGTGATGTGAAGTGGGGGGGAATTGTTATGTGCAGGGGGCACTGAGGACACTGATGTAAGCACAGGACTATCATATAAATACACTGCCTTGAAAAAGTAATCATACCCCTTGAAATTTTCCACATTGTGTTGGTCTACCACGTAAAATCCCAATGAATTCCAATAAAATACATTTACATTTTTGGTTGTAACATGACAAAATTTGGAAAATTTGATATAAATACTTTTTCAAGGCACTGTATGGGGGCTGTGATGTAAAGGATCTGATTCGTTGCGCATAGATGCAACTCGGACCTCTGCTGGAAGTAGATTTTACTAACCGGACCTCCATGAATTTTAATTCAATATCCCTGCTATAGAATGAATGCTGCACAAATATAAAGGCTGCCCCAAGTGGACTCTTTACAACAGTGTCTGTGACTATATCAGGGTAACGTGGCTGCATAACACAGTCTCTTTAAAACTCAACAGAGAGAAATGCTGAGAATTAGGCTTAATGTACACGGGACGTTTTACAACCTCCCCTGAATGAGATACCTTGACAGATAGTAACGTTTAAAAACTTCCGTTTTGCCCCATTCACATGCCGCGTTTAGCTGCGTTTAATCACGTTTGCGTTTAGGAGCGTTTAAAAAAAAAAAATATATATATATATATATATATATTCAAATAGTCAAAAATGTATAACCATTAAAAACACCTTTAAACTAAATGTGGCTAAATGCGAATTACAGCGTTTACACACGTTTACAAGCTGTTACAGGCATTTGGCGTTTCAAATGCCTCTGAACACCAGTCCTAAATGCATTTTTTTGCTTTCCAAAATATGCTTCTAAACTCAACTGCCTAGAAACGACTATAAACGACCCTGTGTACATGTACTGATAAGATAACACAGAGGAGAGCTCAGGGGCAGTGAAAAAAAGCCCAACTGCTCCTAGACATCCGTTTACCAGCAACAGTGTTCATGAAGCCTAACTGCTTCAGTAAAATAGTACAGAACACAGCTACTTGCAATTATCTTCATAAACCATATTCCTCACAGTGAAGTCCAGGGTATTCAGGGGAACACAGGTAAACAGAAGGAATCCAAAGACAAAGTGCCACCCCACTAGTACTGGACATCTCTGGTAGCAACCAGGGAGGTTCTGACAGTGGAGAGCCTCTTACCTGGCGGTAGATCACTTGCCCAGCTACTGCTGCCTCATCAGGTATGGCCTGCATGTGCTGCACAGTGAAGGAAACAAAGAACCTTATCTTTTCTGAAAGTGTCCAGGAAGTTGTGGGAAAAGAAGTTAAAGAATTTCCCTCCTGCATCTAAACATGGTGAGTAAATGGGCCCCCCCGATACACTGGCACACTGGACTCCCTTTTCTGCTGTTCGACTTTCCTGTCCATTCCAGAATAGTTCTACCCATCATGAAGGGAGTACACAGAAGTGCGTGGCCATCGGTATAAGCAAGGACTCTATCCAACTCCTCTTTACTCCGAACATACCACTGAAGCCAGCACTGCAAACCACAGTCAGATAGCGGAGCATCCTGATTACCATGACAAATGAGTCACACTGCCACTAGCCACCAATGTAATGGGGAGGCAAAATGGAAAAGGGTGAGTTTGGCTAATGTCAAGTGTTCTGATTTCAGAGTATATGTGGGTTCAAGGAACTCTTATGCCGCGTACACACGACCGGACTCTCCGTCAGAATAGACTCCGTTCCAATAGAGTTCCGCTGAAACTAAATTGCCTACACACGATCACCCCAAAGTCCGTTCGTTTAGAACGCGATGACGTACGACGGGACTAGGAAAAGGAAGTTCAATAGCCAGTAGCCAATAGCTACCCTTGCGTCCTTTTTTGTCCGTCGGACTAGCATACAGACAAACTGATTTTTCGACCGGACTCGAGTCCGTCGGAAAGATTTGAATCATGTTCCAAATCTAAAGTCCGTCTGATTTTCGACAGAAAAAGACCGCTGAAGGTTCGATGAAGCCCACACATGGTTGGATTGTCCGACGGATTCGTTCCATCGGACCAGTCCGGTCGAAAAGTCCACCCGTGTGTACACGGCATAAGGCCGGGTTCATACTGGTATGACATGACTGTTGTGCGAATGTCATCCTACTTTGCTCTGCGACATGGATCCTTCATTGGTTGATTCCTAATTGGGAAATTCTCTTTCAAGTATCGCGATGGAGGATTGCTTATATCATCAGTGATATGTTATACTTTGCTAGCTGACAACATAAAATATAATTGTGAAATCCTCCATTTCATTTTAAATAGCATATTTCCAATTCATGGAAATGTTGTTTTATCCATTATTTATGTTAAATTATGAACATTTGCTGATTGCACATTTCATAGTGCATGTCAGTCTTAAAATTCAAAAACAAATGCAAATTCTTTCATTTACATTTACATTTACAGTGTATCTAATACATGAACTGTTTATTTGGTTAACAGACCTCATTTAAAAAGGTAAGACAGATACAATCAGACAAGCAGACATATACAACCCTATTTAAAACTTAAAACTTACAGAGAAAGCATAATCAGTTAGGTAGGACAAAATTAACCAAAAAAAATCTCCACTAAACATCATAGCATAATCACTGGCTGTATTCATACCTTTGCATTTTTGTTTGATGTAATTTCCATTTAAATCAATAGAAACACATCAGATTGCATCAAAGTATGCCAATGTAAGTTAACACATGTTAATGGGCATTGAAAATGCAGGACAATGCATGTTAACATGGATGGGTGTTTTGATGCTCTTCAGTTGATTTCAATGGAAACTGCATCAAGGGCGAAATTACATTTAAAGTAAGTCCAAAGTAAAGTTATTTGCAAAGTTATTTGCAACTAGCCTGCCCCTATGAGAAAAGGTAACTAGTTAATGATATCGAAATAAAATGTGCTCTGCTTTTTGAAGTACCTACCTACCATAGGCTGGCATACTTGTGGCCCTTTACCATAGGATATAAGACAATATGCTTTGGGTGCTCAGATGGTATCTTTGAATACGAGCGCTCTATTTTTTATTTAACCACTTGCCAACCACCCTATGGCAGCTTTACTGCTACAGGATGGCCACGCTGCGCAGGATCACATATATATATATATATATATATATATATATATATATATATATATATATATATATATATATATATATGATATATATATATATATACATATATATATATATACATACATGACCCTGCACTTCCAGGTATTGGGCGCGAGTGCATGACGTCGTCGGCTCGCTCCCGCTGTCAGAGCTGATAAGCGGGTCCTTGTGAACCCCATGTCCGTCGACACCCGTTGATCATTCAGTAAACAAGGCAGATTGCCGTTCTGTCAGTAAGGAAGGCATGGGTCCTGTGTTCCTGCAAAGCAGGGACAAGGATCTTTGCCTTCCCCTAGTAAAAGCACCTCTCACACTACAGTAAAACACCAGCTAGGCACACAGTTAACCCTTTGATCACCCCTGATGTTAACCCCTCCCAGCCAGTGTCATTATTAATACAGTGATCAGTGCTAAAAAATATGCGCTGTCACTGTACTGTTACTGGTCCCCACAAAAGTGTCAATAGCGTCAGTTAAAGTCCAATTTCTCCTCTGTAATATCGCAGTCCCGCTATAAATCACTGATCACTGCCATTACTATTAGAAAAAAACTGAATAAATGCAAATTTCATAAATTTATCCCACTGTCTGTAAACGCTATAACTTTTGCAGGAAAACAATCAATATATGCTCAATGGATTTTTTTTTTACCAATAAAATGTAGCATAATACATATTTGCCTAAATTGATGAAGAAATTAGATTTTTCAAATGTTTTATAGCAGAAAGTAAAAATTATTGTTATTTTTTTTTTCAAAATTGTCAGTCGTTATTTGTTTATAGCACAAAAAATAAACAATGTAGAGGTGATCAAACACCACCAAAAGAAAGCTTTATTTGTGAGGAAAAAAAGGACAACATATTATTTTATATATACTGTGATTCTGTACTTGTCAAATATGCTGCAGAAATCTCCCCCCACTAAGTCTGGCTGCATCCAGTTTAATTGTGGGAAGCTGAAGCTGCTGCCTGTTCACTTCCTGGATTTACACAGACACACACCTCCAGCTCTGCAGCTCTCATTGGCCCTCTTATGACTCACCCCCCTCCCTTCCTGGCAAACTCTCACGAGAGTGAGAGGGAGAGCTGTACATGATGTCATAAGCCTAGGCAAATGACCAGACAAGAAAGAGGAAGTGGGCTCTATAAGGTATTTACTGGCAGAAAAAAAAAGTTTTATTATCCAAAGTTAAAACAAGGGCAGAAGATTTAATAGATAGAAAGATGAAAAAATAACTGAAGGTCCGCTTTAAGCTGCGCTTGATTCACTCTTCTATATCTGTGACTTTACTAAACGTATTAGGAAAGTGTAAATTCAAATGTTCTACTGGTTATCCAGTGCTCAGGGAATCATCTGTTATGTATTGCTATTATTATTAAAAATTGTAAGCAGTAAAAAAAGAAAAAAATGTATATTCAGGTTACAATTTACAAACTTAAAAACAATCAATAAATGTATATTTGACTCAAGCCTTGCTTTATTTTGGGGTTATGAAAAGTGTATTTTTTAAAAGAAATCAATTGCTTATAGAAAAGGCTGCCTTGTTAATAATGCCATTTGGGAGACTGAACTAACCTTACCCTGTTCATGACCTTGTTTGGCCTCTTATGCAAATGAATCTTTCTCAAGCAGAACACATTTATTTGCATATAAAATCAGGCAATGACATCACAGAGGAGACAAAACAACACATCTGAATATTTATCTCAATTTATGGATACATTAACAATTCCATAGCAGTAAAATGACTGAAGTTTTTATTACGTTTGAAAGAGCAGCAAAGATTTGCATGTTATCATAGATTAATCATACTATTGTGCTTTTAGACTTTTAAACACTGCAAATAAATTGTACATTTAAATGATTGTGTTTTGGATCTCTGAAAACACTAATTGTAGGGAATTGAATTGCTGTTTACTTGTTTGGATCTTAAAACACACTGCGTTGTTTACTCTTTATTTTTAAGCTTTCTACAACAAACAATATTCTTCCCTCCATAGCTTGAACTTTAAAGAGATTCCTCAATGGAAAAGGTCAGTCCACCCAAAATGGATATTATATCTGGGCCCCTAATGCTGGCTCTACACTTGCTTTGATCAATATGAGGGGGTTCCACTCTCTTTGGATTGGATTGGAATTCGTTTGGGAATTATTGCAGAGATATTTTACAATAAGGGGGATGGAAAATATAAGAATAGGAGAGTACGAATCTGTTCTATGCATAATTATGTGTCACATCCCATTTAGAATTCATTGCTTGAGGGATTCTAGTTGCAAAACATGAACATCCAGTAAACCTCTAATCTACTAAAATCATCTCTTCTCACTGGATTCTCTATCTTTTCAATGATCTGCATTCTGCATGTTCATAGACCCTGTATTTGAATTATATTTATCTATCCACATGGTGTTCTTGTTTGCTATATTAGAAAGATAGTCACCAAAGTGATCATAGCGCCTAGTTGTTCTGCAAACATTGCATTTGACAAAAAAACACAAGAAATTACACAGATTGCATATTTTATGTGACAGTTAACTTCTGTAATTGTTTGATGGTATAAGATTGACTTGAACTATATGAATAAAGTGATTGAGGACGTCTGCTTTCCCATCACACTTAAAGTGGAGGGCCACCCTGAAAAAAAAAAATCACCAAAAATCCTAAAAAAATTAAAAAAAAACATTCGAAAAAAAAAAAATGTTAAACTTACCTAAACCCTTGTTGCTAGGCAGTCTTCCTAATCTGCCTCTTCCTATTCCGCGGCGTGTTCTTCTCCTCGGTGAGTGGCCCCGTTGTCTTCTGGGAACTGTGTGTGTTCCCAGAACACCACGGGGCCATTCCAAGAGTGGAGCGCCTCAGGAAACTGACAGTGAAGCCGCAAGGCTCCACTGCCTGTTTCCCTTACCTAGGATGGTGGTGCCGGGACCCGAGAGCCGAGGGACGGGTCAGCCTCGGGTGGCCGAAATCGTGGGCACCCAGGACAGGTAAGTACTTCTTTAAAGACAGCAGCTACAGTGTTTGTAGCTGCTGACTTTTAATTTTTTTATTTTCAGGCCAGAATCCCGCTTTAAATAAGTCTGTAAAATGTAACCATGTAAATGGTCTTTTTTTTTATCTAAAATAAACTAAATGATAATGTATTTCCTAATGGTAGAGCTTTTTAGAGGTAAACCATAACCAAGACATTGCTGAAAGAGGATTATATTGTGCTTTACATTAGATATACACTATATTGCCAAATGTATTTGGACGCCTGCCTTTACACGCACACAAAATTTAATGGCATCCCAGTCTAATGCCCCGTACACGCGGTCGGACTTTGTTCGGACATTCCGACAACAAGATCCTAGGATTTTTTCCAACGGATGTTGGCTCAAACTTGTCTTGCATATACACGGTCACACAAAGTTGTCGGAAAATACGATCATTCTGAACGCGGTGACGTAAAACACGTACGTCGGGACTATAAACGGGGCAGTGGCCAATAGCTTACATCTCTTTATTTATTCTGAGCATGTGTGGCACTTTGTCCGTCGGATTTGTGTACACACGATCGGAATTTCCGACAACGGATTTTGTTGTCGGAAAATTTTATAGCAAGCTCTCAAATTTTGTGTGTCGGAAAATCCGATGGAAAATGTCCGATAGAGCCCACACACGGAATTTCCGACAACATGCTCCGATCGGACATTTTCCATCGGAAAATCCGACCGCGTGTACGGGGAATTAGTCTGTAGGGTTCAATATTGAGTTGGCCCACCCTTTACAGCTATAACAGCTTCAACTCTTCTGCGAAGGCTGTCCACAAGATTTATCAGTGTGTCTTCTTTCAGAAATTAATTTGATATTTTCAGGGCCTTTAGTCTAAGATAATAACACATTTAAAAGAGTAAAATAAATATTGGTTTTATTGCCAAATATTCTCTTGATTGCATTGTCTATATACTACTGTTATTCAATTGCAAATTACATTGAACCCCTAAGATTTTTTTTTATCTTATGAATATCTCAAATAAGGTGAAGACTTGATATTTTGAAGGATCCACCAATTCAATTTTTTTCCTATTCTAACTTACAACAATATCAACAAAACATAAATGTGATGTTTTAATAAACATGCATGAATTGGATTTTGTATATATTTTAAGCTTGAAACAAGTCAAAGATGTCATAAGAAAATTGTGTAGCTCTGAAAATGCAGCATCAAATGCTTTCTGACAGTCCAAAGCCCAGAATTCATATTCATATAGCATTATGATATGCAATAATTAACATTTCTCTTTAACAATCTTCTAAATTGATTTTATGGCACTTAATAGATGCAGCCTATTAGACATCCAAGTTTCCTTCCTGTCAAATGTTATAAACTGGGATCAACACCTACAATTATTTTACACTAACTGCACGTGGTCTCCTTTATTTCTAAAAGTGCTCATAAATCTCTGTGTGTCAGATGGGATGACTTGTAAATAAAGCAGATTAAAGGGGAGATGAAATGCAGTCAGAAGCTCCAAGGACACATGTAAAGATAGATACGTTTTAAACAGTATGTTTACCAGCAACATGATGAATGATTGAGAGCATGGCAGCAGACAATTCAATATCATTACCAAAAGGTATTGAAAAGTATAGCAAGGAAAGGGAAATAAGCCAGCCAGAAATATTTATAAAGCATATTATAAACCAGTGGTCATTGTTTGTCTAAGCATTCCTTAAAGTGAGCAGTCACTTCCAGCGCTATGAGGTCCTCTGTGGTTAGATGCAAGATGAGCAACAGCAATCCCAAATGCTAGGCGAATGCAGCCCTCCTCAGACAGGGTTATCCAAAGTAATACTACAAAAACAAATAGACAAGAAGGTGCACTCACCTAGTGCATTGTCGAAAGCATTTATTTAGTGATAAAAAAATGCTAAAAATGAATACTTACAAAGTAGCAACTGATAAAAGCCAATGCCACAAGATGCTTTGCCGTCCGGACGCACATACGCGTTTCAGGGGTGCACCCCCTTCCTTAGAGCTAGGCTACTCATCATGGCATCTTGTGGTTCATTGGCTTTTATCAGTTGCTACTTTGTGAGTATTAATTTTTAGCAGTTTTTTATAACAAAATAAATGCTTTCGATAATGCACTAGGCACGTGTGCCAACTTGTCTGTTTGTTTTTGTAGTATTCCTTAAAGTGAATAGAAACCTTAGCAATGAACCTCTCGTATCTGCTTCTATTTGGTATATTAACCACTTAACAACCGGCCCATAGCCAAATGACGGCTACAGGGCGGTTGTTTAACTCTGGGAGGGCGTCCAGGGACGTCCTCCCCGAATTCTGCTCTTGCGCGCCCCCTAGGGCGCGCACTCGAGAGCATCCGTGACCGCCGGGTCCAGAGGACCCGGCGCATCACAGATCCCGGTAAATGGCCGCTGATCGCGGCCGTTTACCATGTGATCGCTCTGTCAAATGACGGAGCGATCACATGTCAACAAACTGGCGTCATCTGATGACGCCGGTTCCTCTCCTCCCCCTCTCCTCCCCTCCTGTGTACCGATCGGTACACAGTGACCGGAGAGGCGGATGGATGGATGGCTGCAGCGTTGTGGGCTGCATCTGTAGTGCCCACAGCGCTGCACAGAGACATCCAGCCATCCATCCATCCATGCTCAGCCATCCCTACTACTCTGCATGCTCTGCAATTCCCTCTGCAATGCCCCACAATACTCTGCCATACCCCGCAATACCCCTGCAATACTCTGCCATACCCTGGAATACCCCTGCAATACTCTGCCATACCCTGGAATACCCCTGCAATACTCTGCCATACCCTGGAATACCCCTGCAATACTCTGCCATACCCTGGAATACCCCGCAATACTCTGCCATACCCTGGAATACCCCGCAATACTCTGCCATACCCTGGAATACCCCGCAATACTCTGCCATACCCTGGAATACCCCGCAATACTCTGCCATACCCTGGAATACCCCGCAATACTCTGCCATACCCTGGAATACCCCGCAATACTCTTCCATACCCTGGAATACCCCGCAATACTCTGCCATACCCTGGAATACCCCGCAATACTCTGCCATACCCTGGAATACCCCGCAATACTCTGCCATACCCTGGAATACCCCGCAATACTCTGCCATACCCCGCAATACTCTGCCATACCCCAAAATACCCCGCAATACTCTGCCATACCCCGCAATACTCTGCCATACCCCGCAATACCCTGAAATACCCCGCAATACTCTGCCATACCCCGCAATACTCTGCCATACCCCGCAATACTCTGCCATACCCCGCAATACCCTGGAATACCCCGCAATACTCTGCCATACCCTGGAATACCCCGCAATACTCTGCAATACCCTGAAATATCCCGCAATACCCAGCCATACTCTGCAATACTCAGTGATACCCAGCCATACTCTGCAATACTCAGTGATACCCAGCCATACTCTGCCATACCCAGCCATGCTCTGCAATACCCCGCAAAAATCTGCAATACTCTGCCATAACCCGCAATACTCTGCCATACCCAGCCATACTCTGCAATACCCCGCAATACCCAGCCATACTCTGCAATACTCGGTGATACCCAGCCATACTCTGCAATACCCAGCAATACCCAGCCATACTCTGCAATACTCGGTGATACCCAGCCATACTCTGCCATACCCAGTCATACTCGGCGATACTCTGCAATACCCAGCCATACCCAGCCATGCTCAGCCATACCCAGCCATGCTCAGCCATACCCAGCCTCTGTATGTGACCAGGCTGTGGAAGTCTCACACATGTGGTATCGCCCTACTCAGGATAAGTAGGAGAATCTATTTTGGGGGGTCATTTTTGGTATATACATGCTATGTGTTAGAAATATTGTATAAATGGACAACTTTGTGTTAAAAAAAAAAAAGCGTTTTAACCACTTCCCGCCTTCCGTCATACGACGTCCTTGACTTTGTGCGGGGATATCTGAATGATGGGTGCAGCTACAGGCATCATTCAGATATCATATTTTTCAGCCGGCGATTCCCTATACCATGAGAACGATCATAGCGGCTGTTACACTGCTTGATCGTTCTTACGGGAGGCGAGAGGGGACGCCCCCCCTCCCACCGCCCTCCGGTGCTTCTACCGACTCACCGCTACGATCGAAGCCAGGATCTTTTTTTTTTTTTTTTTTTTTTTAATTTCAGGAACAGCCTAGAGGTGAGATGTGGGGTCTTATTGACCCCATATCTCACTGTAAAGAGGACCTGTCATGCCATATTCCTATTACAAGGGATGTTTACATTCCTTGTAATAGGAATAAAAGTGATCAAAAAAATTTTTTTTTTGGAAAAAAGTGTCAAACTAAAATAATTAAAGTAAAATGAACAATAAAAAAAAAAAAAAATTTTTTAAAGCGCCCCTGTCCGTGTGCTCGCATGCAGAAGCGAACGCATACGTAAGTCCCGCCCACATATGAAAACGGTGTTCAAACCACACATGTGAGGTATCGCTGCGATCGGTAGAGCGAGTGCAATAATTTTGGCTCTAGACCTCCTCTGTAACTCAAAATTTGTTACCAGTAAAAAATTTTAAAGCGTCGCCTATGGGGATTTTTAAGTGGCGAAGTTTGGCACCATTCTACAAGCGTGTGCAATTTTGAAAGGTGACATGTTAGGTATCTATTAACTTGGCGTAACTTCATCTTTCATATTATGCAAAAACATTGGGCTATCCTTACTGTTTTGTTTTTTTTTAAAGCAAAAAACTGTTTTTTTTCCAAAAAAAACGCGTTCGAAAAATTGCTGCGCAAATATCGTGCGAGATAAAAAGTTGCAATGACCGCTATTGTATTCTCTAGGGTCTTTGCTAAAAAAACATATATAATGTTTTGGGGTTCTATGTAATTTTCTAGCAAATAAATGATGATTTTTACATGTAGGAGAGAAATGTCAGAATTGGCCTGGGTGCTCCAGAACGCCTGAAGGTGCTCCCCTGCATGTTGGGCCTCTGTATGTGGCCACGCTGTGTAAAAGTCTCACACATGTGGTATCGCCATACTCGGGAGTAATAGCAGAATGTGTTTTGGGGTGTAATTTGTGGTATGCATATGCTGTGTGTGAGAAATAACCTGCTAATATGACAATTTTGTAAAAAAAAAAAACGAAAAAAAAAAAACTTGATTTTGCAAAGAATTGTGGGAAAAAATGACAACTTCAAAAAACTCATCATGCATCTTTCTAAATACCTTGGAATGTCTTCTTTCCAAGAAGGGGTCATTTGGGGGGTATTTGTACTTTTCTGGCATGTTAGGGTCTCAAGAAATGAGATAGGCCGTCAGTACTTCAGGTGTGATCAATTTTCAGATATTGGTACCATAGCTTGTGGACGCTATAACTTTCACAAAGACCAAATAATATACACTAATTTGGGTTATTTTTACCAAAGATATGTAGCGGTATAAATTTTGGCCAAAATATATGAAGAAAAATTACTAATTTTCAAAATTTTATAACAGAAACGAAGAAAAATTAATTTTTTTACAGATTTTTCGGTCTTTTTTCTTTTATAGCGCAAAAAATAAAGAACCCAGTGGTGATTAAATACCTCCAAAAGAAGGCTCTATTTGTGTGAAAAAAGGGACAAAAAATTCATATAGATACAGTGTTGCATGACTGAGTAATTGTCATTCAAAATGTGAGAGCACCAAAAGCTGAAAATTGGTCTGGTTATTAAGGGGGTTTAAGTGCCCAGTGGTCAAGTGGTTAAAGCCCAACTCTGGGATAAAATGAATCCCACCCCCTATTATTATTTTCCAGTTCAGATTACCCTCCTTTTCATTTATTTCATCCTGGTGTCTTTCTTCCAATTGTCCACCTCACTGTTTCCATGACTTGGACAATACTTATAAATAAATTAAATAAGCTTATTTACATTTTTAGGATCTCTTTCACTCATGTAGACGTTCCATGAATTCAAGGGGTTGCTCCAATACATTCAGCATACACAAAAAGAGACCCTGAAAAAATAGGAAAACAAACGACAAGGAATGAGTACACTGCTACTCCTGAGCATATGCCCCCAAAAATAATATTTTATTATGCTTTGCATCACAAAATTAAAATAAACTTGTCTTCATGTAAAGTAAATAGAACTATCTGTATATCTATATGTGTGCCTATATCTCACACCAAAATAACCACCCAGTGCAACACTAAATTAAAAATTTGATGGCTATAGCAGCATGTTTGCATATTTTCGGGTCACTATGCTGATATTGTCAGCATTGTTTTCAATTCAGTGTTGCACCGGGTGGTCATATTGGTATGTGATATATACTGCTATCTGGGCTTTGTTAGAAAGATGTACCCTCCGCCGCTGTCCGATCTAATCCAGCTGCATCCTGCCGAGCCGAGGACTCAGGAACACCGAAACCCACCCAGGGCCCTTCATCCACTACCTGGCCACACTCCGCTGCCTAAAGTGGAGCAGATGCTACACCCGGGCCCCCGTAGGACTTTGCTTCTTGGCCATCCTGATCCGACAAGATGGCGGCTTGAAACAGCTCCGACACCATCCGGAGGCATCATCCCTTTCTGAGGGCACCAGCAACCCACAAAGTGCCTAGAGCCCTTCATCCACTACCTGGCCATGCTCCGCTGCCTAAAGTGCAGCAGATGCTACACCTGGAGTCGCCGTAGGATTCTGCAGGACTGTAGGACCATCCGGTTTCACCATTGTGGCAATCCACCAGGTCCACCAGAAGCCGGACACGTCATCAGTCCAGACCACCCTGAAAATTGCTAGAAAATTTTACCTTTATTCCCCTCTACAGAGAGGTCTTAGTCATCCTTGTTCCTGGGTTCCAGACTTGTTAAATGCATTTACAGTTACTATAGAAGTGTATGTTATAGTAATGGTTCAGGGATTGTTGTTTGCCTGTTGTTTCAATTTAATGGAAGCTGCGATTTGGTGTGCCTGCCACTATATGGTTCTAGTCTATCACTGCAGCTCCCACAGTCTTTATTGCACAGCTCAGATCGGGTCGGTAAGCCATGCACCTCACCCCCACTCCAACCCCCCTCCTGCCGTATATTCATTTGGCAGGCAGTGGTTTTGGAAATCCTAGTCCCCAACCCGAGCTCTGCAACCATTTGTTGCCTACTTGATATTTTAGACGAGTCAATCGTCCTTCTATGTATAATGTATTTTATACTGTTACCTATGAGACGCTCTTAAGATTTCTTCTCTTGGTCCTTCTCTCAGGTCCTTGCCCTCCTCTGGGTATCTAATCTCTTTTTTCTCTCCTGCTTTCTTACTCCACTTTCTGCGCTCCGTCCGGGCATCATCAAAGGTCGGCCTCTATGAGATCGAACATTCGACTCAGTCATAGATTTGACATTTTCACTTAGGGGTGTACTCACTTTTATTGCCAGCGATTTAGACATTAATGGCTGTGTGTTGAGTTATTTTGAGGGGACAGCAAATTTACCCTGTTATACAAGCTGTACACTCACTACTTTACATTGTAGCAGTGTTGTCATATGAAAAAATATAATGAAATATTTACAAAAATGTGAGGGGTGTACTCATTTTTGTGAGATACTATATATATATATATGTATATATATATATATATATATATATATATATATATATATATATATATATATATATATATATATATATATATATATATATATATATATATACTACAATCCCTGCATCCTGATGGAATGAACAAGGATTATGATCTGTATTTGTTTGTATAGGATTTGGATACTGGACAATATAATAATTATAATTGTATTTATATTTATTATATTCTCTTTAGATCTATTGGAATGAACTCCCATTGGGAATATAAAGTAATAGGAATATCGGCTGGAACGTATAATGGGATCTGAGACATTGTCAAGAATATCATTGTAATTTTGATGGTTTTTGAATATGATTTAGATAGAAATATGATAGCAAGGAGAGAGGTTATTTACTCTGTGATTTCAAATTAGTGGAAGATGATACATAATAGGATGTTAGTAGTTGTAAATACTGTTTGTGTTTAGGAAGTATAAGGTTGTTTACTAAACATGTTCATAGAGTATGGGTTAATCATTTAAATGTGGCTAATGAGTATTTACTAATTGTTTGATTTAACACATGTGCGATGGTATTCTGGGAGCGGATAAGAGAAGGTGATAATGTTAGGCTTTCCACACACAGCCAGAGAAGCCTGACGAAGAGCGACTCGCGCTCGATACTGTACAGTGGCTTGCACGTCTGCACTTTAAATGTTTATATGATTGAAAAATTTCAAGTAAAGGACACTTTTGCATCAAGCATCGATCCACGTCTTTCTTTATCTATTTATGGTGGAAAGTTGGGAGTCCACCTTGATGGTGCTGTGATCGAATAAGGATTAAAGAAAAGAGGGTAACCCACCTGAAGTTTATATATATATATATATATATATATATATATATATATATATATATATATACTCTGCATTCAGTGTAGGCTATAGCTACAGTGCATTCGGTGGTGTACTGTTTCTAATACACTTCAGGCGGTGTACACAGTATATAATACAGTGTAGTGTGGTGTTGCAAAACAAAAAATACATCATGTCCAGAAGGCCACCAAGGAGAGGCAGACACTCACAGGCCACTAAAAGAGGGCAAGTAGCCTCTTTGACTACAATCAACACTGGTGTTCGTGGACATGATGCATCCTCTGCAGGTGGCCATGGGGCACGCTTGTCCTTTTTTTCTGCCGCTGGCCATGTTATTGAGCCACAACATGCAGAAGTGTTGGTGTAGTGGATAACAAAGCCATCCTCATCCTCCACATCCTCTGTCACTCAGGATCAGAGTAGTTTGCGTTCCAACGCAGCTGCCAAAGCTGCCTATTCCACCAGCTCCTTGTCCACAGTCACTCCTTCCATAGCCCCACCATCATGCACAGAGGAGTCCCCAGAATTATTCGACCACAGTGTCGGTTATATGCTGCTGGAGGATGTGCAGCAATTTGAAGGCTCAGATGTTGGTTCACAGGCTGAGGAAGGGAGAACGTGAGCCTAGAGAGAGGGGGTGCCACAGAAGGACAAGAAACTGGCAGTCATGTTCCCCCAGCTGCAGCATACTGCCAGGTTTTCTCCAGTGACGAGGAGGGAGGGGATGATGAGGTCACTGACTGTACTTGGGTGCCTGAAAGAAGAGAGGGGGAGGAGGAGGCACAACTCCAATGAGGCATAATGTCCTCTAGGGGGCAGCTTAAGGGCAGCCACCCTATTGCATCACACCACAGAGCTCCCCAGGTGCAGAGCACTGCTGACTCCCCGCTGACTTTTAAAAGTTCCTTGGTGTGGGCCTTTTTCGACATGTGTGCAGCAGATCGCACCGTTGCTGTTTGAATCCTATGTCTGAAGTGGATCAAGCGTGGCCAGGACAGCAGCCGCTTGGACACCACATGCTTGACCAGGCATATGAAGACCTGCCGTGCAGTCCGTTGGCAACAGCACTTGAAAGGGCCACATCATAGAAAAAGGCGGACTTCTCCTTGCTCCTCATCTGGGATCTCCAACCCTACTATACCTCCAGTCCTCTCAAAAACCTGCACTGAGAGTAATGAAGGTATAGCAATAGGTGTCCCAAGTACTTGCAGCCAATCTGCTAGCAGTACACCACCAATTGATTTCAGCAGGCAAATTTCCCTACCCCAGTTGCTGAACCGTAAAAAGAAATTCCGTCCCAGCCATCCACATGCTCAGCGTCTAAATGGCTTGGCCAAATTGCTAGCACTGCAACTGCTGCCTTTTAAGCTGGTAGACTCTGCCCCCTTTTGTGAATTTGTGGAATGTGCTGTACCTCAGTGGCAGGTTCCAAAACGCTATTTCTTTTCATGGAAGGCCATTCAATGTTTTGGCCTTGTTGGACAGGGCGGTCAGCAGTAAGGATCATATTACCGCTGACTCATGCTCCAGCAGGCATGGACAGGGACATTACCTTTCCTTCACGGCGCACTGGGTAACTCTGCTGGCAGCTGGGAAGGATGCAGGACAGGATTCAGTGCTTTTGGAGCTTGTTCTGCCACCACACCTCCAAAATGCTAGTGGTGATTCTGCCACAGCTCTCTCCTCCACCCCCTCCTCTTCTTCTTCCTCTATGGCCTCTTCTGCAGATTTGTTCTCTGAACCAGCAGTGCTCCGTAAGCGTTCAAGGGGCTACGCAAGCAGTCAGGCTAAAAGATGCCATGTGGTGCTTGAGTTGGTCTGCCTAGTGGACAGGAGCCACACTGGAGCAGAGATTCTGTCAGCTCTGCAGGAGCAGGCTCAGAGGTGGTTGACGCCACACCAGCTTCAGCCAGGAATGGTTGTATGCGACAATGGCACCAACCTTCTCTCCACCCTCCGACAGGGATACTTGACCCATGTTCCATGTTTGGCACATGTTCTGAATTTGGTGGTGCAGCGGTTCTTGACCAGGTACCCAGGCTTACAAGATCTCCTAAGGCAGGCCAGAAAAGTCTTTGGACATTTCCACCAGTCATACAATGCCAGTGCTCGGCTGGCTTATATTCAAAGGGAATGCAACCTGCCAACCAACTGCCTCATTTGTGATATGCCCACCAGGTGGAACTCAACATTGGCAATGCTGCAGCGGCTGCACACACAGCAGAGGGCCGTGAATAAGTACCTGTGTGAGTATGGCACCAGGACAGGGTCAGGGGAGCTTTGCTTCTTTTCACCACGCCAGTGGCTACTGATCAAGGATGCATGCACTGTCCTGTCACCATTTGAGGAGGCCACAAGGATGGTGAGCAGGGACAATGCATGCATCAGTGACACTATCCCTCTAGTCTTCCTGCTGGAGCACACGGTTCGTAGAATCATGGACAGGGCACTTGAGGCAGAAGGACTTCTTTTCCTCTCAAGGCCCCCTTATCCAGATAGCATTCCTGCGGGCCCGCCAAACACACAGGAAGAAGAGGAAGAGGAGGAGGATTGTGTAAGCATGGATGTAGAGGATAACACTCAGCAGCAGTCTTCAAGGGATGGTTTTCAGTCCCCAGAAACCCAAGGAGTTGTACATGGCTGGGAGGAGGTAGTTACGGATAATGTCATCCTTAGTGACCCAGAGGACTCAGAACCAAATGCCTCTACAAACTTACGCTGCATACCTCCCTGATTCTGAAAAGCCTGCTGTCACGTACCTTACAGCGGAGCCCGAAATGATGAAGGTGGCCTCTTGCATGGGTCAGGTCCAAGCACCCCTGGTGGTGGGTACAGGGAGTGCGAGGGCAACGAAAGGGTGCAGGTGCCTGCAGGCAGGAGGCTGGAACTTGGAGATACAGGAACCTCTGCTGAGGAGATGTGGAAACTGATCACCAGAATTGTTCAGCGGGAGCCAGATCAGGATCAACTGCAGAATAAGGAACAGGCAGGAGTCGGCAACAGGCTGGCAGCGGGATACCGATTTAGAAGGCAAAACCGTAATCAGGAACAGGCAGAGGTTGGCAACAGACTGGCAGCGGGGTACAGAATAAGAAGGCAGAGCCGTAATCATAAGTCCAAGCCAAGGTCATTATTGCAGGTAGAGGCAGGTTCAGCAGGCAGGGGAGACCCAAGAGAATGGTCAGAAGATAGCTGGGTTTTCAGGAACAAGGTCAATCAGGCAGAGTAACACAAGAACACAGGGACAAGCTGAAGATAATCCAGCACTGATGCTAGGCAGACTCTCTGTTTATATTAGGGGCCGTGTGGCAGGATTCACGGTTGCGCATGCGTGTTAGCGCATTAGCGCGTTGGCACTCGCAGGTGCATGTAAGCGTGCGCATTCGCATGGAGGTGCCATTGTGCATGCCCACCCTGGATCTCATTTGTCTCTGGCTACGGTTCTGTGCATGCACATTGGCATTAGCGGAACGAGGGTTGGCAGCTGCTGCTCAGAGACAGGTGCTTGCTGTGTGAGTTCTCTGACACCTGCGAAAGGACCCTAGGATTCGTGGTATCAAGGAGAGGGATCATTACTGGCTGGCAACCCTTCTTGATCCACTTTACAAAGGGTAAAGTTGCAGAACTCATCCTGCCTTTGCAGAGGAAGCAGAGGATGAAACATCTTCAGGAGGCCTTGAAAAAAGGTTTGTGTAACGCATTTCCAGACCCTGGGAGGTTACCATTTCCTGGTGCTGAACAACGTGTTGCTGAGGCTTCATTCAGTCAGAGGAAGAGTGGTGGAGAAGGTGGCCGGCTGACCAATGCCTTTAAACAATTTTTCAATCCTCAGCGCCAAGGTCTGATCAGCTCAAGCAACCATCGCCAGCGTCTGCATTATATGGTGCAGGAATATCTAGAGGCAAGAGCAGACTTGGAGACCTTTCCAACAGAGCATCCACTGGGTTACTGGGTCTTGAGGATGGACCACTGGCCAGAACTTGCCCAATATACAATCGAGCTACTGGCCTGTCCTGCATCCAGTGTGCTTTCTGAAAGCACATTCAGTGCTGCTGGAGGGTTTGTAATGGATAAAAGAGTGCGCCTGTCCACAGACTCCGTTGATAGGTTCACATTCATAAAAATGAATCAGTCTTGGATCAGCAGCTATCAAGCACCTGATGCTGATGTAACTGATTGAATTTGCTATGGATATGGGATCCCTTGAAGACTTCCTATGCTGACTATCCTATTCCTCCTCAATCTTGATGTTGCTAGCTTCCAACAATATTTTGGTTTAGGGCACCACCACCACCACCCAAGGCCCAATTTTTCTGCCCCTTTTTAACAGGGGGATGTAATTACAATTTTTGATATAATATTTCACAGCAGGGTGCGTTCCTGCACCAACAAGAGTATCTGTGAGGGGTTACAGTGTTGTGGCACCACCACCCAAGGCTCAATTTTTCTGCCCCTGTTTATCAGGGGCATGTAATTACAATTTTTGATAAAATATTTCAACGCAGGGCCCATTCCTGCACCCAACAAGAGTAACTGTGTGGGCTTACAGTGTTCTGGCACCACCAAAACCAAAGGCCCAATTTTTATTTAACAGGAGCATGCAATTACAATTTTTGATACAATCTTTCAACGCAGGGCCTGTTCCTGCGCCCAACAAGAGTAACTGTGAGGGCTTACAGTGTTCTGGCACCACCCAAACCAAAGGTCCAATTTTTCTGGCCCTGTTTAACAGGGGCATGTAATTGCAATTTTTGATATAATATTTCACAGCAGGACCCATTCCTGCGCCCATCAAGAGTATCTGTGAGGGGTTACAGTGTTGTGGCACAACCACCCAAGGCTCAATGTTTAACAGGGGCATGTAATTACAATTTTTTATATAATATTTCACAGCATGGCCTGTTCCTGCGCCCAACAAGAGTAACTGTGAGGGCTTAGTGTTCTGACACCACCAAAACCAAAGGCCCAATTTTTCTAATCCTATTTAACAGGGGCATGTAATTACAATTTTTGATATAATATTTCAACGCAGAGCCTGTTCCTGCGCCCACCAAGAATAACTGTGAGGGGTTACAGTGTTCTGGCGCCACCAAAACCAAAGGCCCAATTTTTCTGCCCCTGTTTAACAGGGCCAGGTAATTACAATTTTTGATATAATATTTCACAGCAGGGCCTGTTCCTGTGCCCAACAAGAGTAGCTGTGAGGGGTTACAGTGTTCTGGTAGTCCCAACACCTAAGGCCCAATTTTTCTGCAGAGTATATAGGGCAGGACGTATAGTATATATACTGCTGTTCAGAGTATATAGTGCCTTAGGGCCTGGGGGACCCCCACGCCATTTAAAAAAAAAATTTGGTGCAGGGTTCCCCTTAATATCCATACCAGACCTGAAGGGCCTGGTATTGATTTTGGGGGAGACATCCACACCATTTTATTTTGGTATTTTTGGCACGGGGTTCCCCTAATATTCATACCAGACCCAAAGGGCCTGGTAATGGACTGGGGGGGGGGGCCCACGCCGTTTTTTTCAATGACTTTTATCTGTATTCCCTTAGAAATGTAATTTTGCTGTGGTACTGTTATAAACATGGGAAAGATTTGCTACTTTACAGGCAAACTAAGGAGACCCCCCAGGCACGATATTTAAAGGAATATTTCACTTTTATTGTTTCACTTTAAGCATTATTAAAATTACTGCTCCCAAAAAAATGGGCGTTTTTAAAACTTTTTTTTCCATTGATACATGTCCCCTGGGGCAGGACCCGGGTTCCCAAACACTTTTTATGACAATAACTTGCATATAAGCCTTTAAAATGAGCACTTTTGATTTTTCACGTTCGCTTCCCATAGACTTTAACGGTGTTCGCATGAATTTTTTGACTGTTCGCATGTTCTGCAAGGATCAAGGATCCAATTAGTGGGAGGAAGTACATTGAGCTGCCTTATTCTGACATAACTCATCATATCTGATGATTTGTTTTACCTATTGAAGGGTCTTCACAAATAACAACTTTTATGTGCTTGGACATCCTATACGTTTCCACCATTGCAACATGTGGCCATTCCACTATATGCTATATAGTGACTGAACCTTTTTGCTGCAGTTCCAGCAAGTTACTAACTCCTCCATTATAATCTTGCTGTAGAAGGCTTGACTGTTTTTTACTTGTGTAGTTTCACTTCAATGAGGTGGTATTTACCATACTGGTGTAAAAAAAATTCAGCCTTCTAAGGCATAAAGTATAAGGAGTGGCTAATACTCCATCTACAGGCTTTACAATAACAATCCTCCTTTGTATGTCCCCTTGAGTGCACCTGTCAGGATATATGCCAAACTCATGATTCAAACACAACCTGGGAGTAGTCAAAGTACCTTGGAATTTATTTTATGATCAAGCACACCACTGTGTGCCACTTCATGTGTTATACAGTATGTGTTTGTTATTGATTTACAGTCTGCTTTTATCTCAGGTGACTCTGTCATTTAGGTTATATTGGTACAGATTTGTGCTTCATTGTACTAGTATATTGGTGAACTTTGTGTACATGTTTAGAGTTTTACCATATTTATTTATTTTATGTATGCCCTGGTTGGATTAATACCCTCTGATGTGTATGAATATATGCTTAGGCTATACTGTACCTGGACAGGAATTTGAGCTGTTGTGTTATATGATTTTTGGTCAATTAATTTATCTTTCTTTTTCCCTCAGCATACTGAATTGAAGTGTCCATCATGCAGACTAATTGTGATGTGTCTTTTTAGAGAACAATTTGGTTGTTGGTTCGTTACTGGGTTTACATCACTGCATATTGGTTCCTCCCAGGAGATGTAGCATATGATATTTTATTTTTATTGGTTTTAATTTGGAGTTTTTGGGGTACATTAGGGTATATTTTTATAGATATTCATATTATTTTGGACTTTTGCCTAATTATTGGATTGAGGACACCTGAGGTTCTTTATAGATAGTATTCATTATTGACTTGCGATTAAGGCATTTTTCTCAGTTTTTTCCCCTCTCTTTTGAGGTTTTGTATTCTTCTTTTGATTTGTAGTCTGGATCATATCGCTCTGTAGGGCTACTTAGTTTCCCATTTGGAAATAAAATATTGACAGCAGTTCTTACTTTTCCTTACTCTGCTGTGAAAGAAATTGTAAATTCCGTATAAAACTGTATTCCATGTTGTATTTTTGCTTATGCAGTGCACACTGTACTCAAATGGGTTTAATTACTAAAGGCAAAAAGACTGTGCACTTTGCAAAGTGCAGTTGCACAAGCAGTTGCTCCGGAGCTTAGTAAATGAGCAAAAGTTCTGCTGACTTCTATTGTCCAATAATGTGCAAGGAAAAATGCAGTTTTCCTTGCATGTGATTGGGTATTCTTTGCAAAGTGAAGCCTTACATTACTAAGCTTTGGAATAACTGCACTTGCAGAGTGGAACTGCACTTTGCAAAGTGCACAGCCTATTTGCCTTTAGTAAATCAACCCCACTGTGCACATGACGCTAATAATGTTTTGATTATGTATTGACATTCTTTCGAGTTCTGATAAGAAATTAGCCTGCCTGTGTTACACCCATTGTTACCATAAAAGCACAATTGTAATATTAATGGCATACCTATGTAATCATGTGTATAAAAAATTTAAATTGCACCGAATAAAAAAGAACAGTAATTTGGAAAGATGCTGATTGTATCTTTTTGTGTCTGTTCCCTACTGCAGTCGTTAATAATTAGGAACCACTGATCAATAGGAGGATATAAAGAATATAGGAGTTTCCTATCTATAAACTTTCCAGAACACTGCTTAAGAAAATACATTTTTATTTCTGTCTGTGTTGCTGTTGAAGAGTTACCATCATTTTGTGTCTGGTAAAATGACAACAAGACTGTATGTGAGGTTACATCCCTTTTTTTTTTATTACAAACATTTTTTATTGGAAGATCAAAATGTGTACAAAATATATCAGAGTCATCAACATTAGATATGAGGCATCTCACAAAGTTATGTACTAACAGCGGAACCAAATCTAAAGAGAGAAAAATTGTATGTAACAGAATGAGAGGGCAAAAAAGCTTATCCTGAGTCATATGCAAAATTATAAGAACGGGGTATTCCAGTGTTCCCATTTCCTGTCATACAGATGCATAGTGTCATACAGGGTATGGTGGATTCGTTCTGAAAGTTTAATCATCTCCATTCTGGCCAACACTTGTGACCACGAAAGAGCTGAGCTGCGCCAGTTTAGTACGGTAACCCAGTGGATAGCCACAAAGAGCGTGTGAATCAAGCTTGCACATGGAATGGGAACATCTGGGATGGCGGTAAAACAGAGACACATTTGTACAGTTATGCCCTGAACACATGATCGGACATTGATCGGACATTCCGACAACAAAATCCATGGATTTTTTCCAATGGATGTTGGCTCAAACTTGTTTTGCATACACACGGTCACACAAAGTTGTCAGAAAATCTGATCGTTCTGAACGCGGTGATGTAAAACACGTACGTCGGGACTATAAACAGGGCAGTAGCAAATTGCTTTTGTCTCTTAATTTATTCTGAGCATGCGTGGCACTTTGTGCATCGGAATTGTCCACACACGGTCGGAATTTACGCAAACGTATTTTGTTGTCGGAAAATTTTATAGCCTGCTCTCAAACTTTGTGTGTCGGAAATTCCGATGGAAAAAGTCAGATGGAGCCCACACACAGTCGGAATTTCCGACAACAAGCTCCGATCGCACATATTCCGTTGGAAAGTCCGACCGTGTGTACAGGGCATTAGTGTAATATGACGACCTGCAATGGAAGACGTCTTTGTGGCTGCTTGTTGCCAAATGGGCTTAAGATATTTACAACTCCAAAAAAAGTGGGTAAAAGAGCCTAAATCAGGACAACCACGGAAATATTGAGGGGACACCGTGGAATAAATAGAATGAAGTTTTGTGGGTGTCATATACCATCGGGTGTGGAGCTTAACTACTGTCTCATGAATTGAAAGTGATCTTGTGTTTTTAAATATGTTTTCCAGCATCTCTTCCCATTCAGGTGGCTCAAAAGTGTGGCCTGTGTCCCTTTCCCACCCGATCATTGGCTTAGATTTCTCTGCAAGGGATAGGTCATTGAGATATCTATAAATCTGCAAGATAATACCCTTTTCCCTTAGATGAACACAAACGGATGTGTTTAAATTGGGTGCTATGAATACGGGATTTCAATGTACCTCTGCTGTGGAAAAAGTGTTGGATTTGTGTGTATCTAAATTGTTCAGAGGGGTGTATATTATGTTCCAATTGAAGTTGGGGGAACGTTTTAAAGTGGGAACCTGATTTAAAGGATTTGAACCTTGTTACACCAATGGAGCTCCATAAAAGAAAACAGTCACTTTCATTGAAGAACTGGGGGAAAATCTGGGTCCCCCATGAAGGAGTATAGGGGAGTAAGGGAGATATCAATTTAAACCCCTGCTTTATAAAGACTAAAGAGAAAGGGATTGATTTATGCTGGTGTTAAGTGGGGCTATATGACTTGGCCGTATGGATCTGGACCATAATAATCCCGCGAGAAGGAAGGGGTGTACTAAGTATGTTTTAAAGGCTAGCCATGGGATGTCTGATGTGGGAGCGTGCCATTGGGCTGTTTTGGTGAATCTAGCCACAAAATAACGCCGGGCACACGTGCGGCTTCTGAACATGGCAGACGTGTGATCCTTCTGCTCCGGTCCCCGCCGTTCTTCTGGCACTCCCGCTGCACGATCCACAGCTCTACGAGCCTCGGGAGTCACCTCATCGAATTCCCGCTACCATAGCGCATCTCATGGTGAAAATTGGGGATCAAAAGCTTGTCTACTCTTCATTCCCCCAGCCGCGGCCTACATTCACTATGGCCCGCTTCCTGCTTAGGCCTGTATTCCCATGCTCGAGTGCACAGGACAACCCACCGGACCCCATGGACCAGCTCGTGACCGGTGGAGGTAACCCTTTACATGTACCACATTCCCAACCACCAGGGTCACTCACCCCACTTACTGCAGAAGTCCTTGATGCCAAATTAAATTCCCTGCTTGAAAATATCACCCACAACATTTCACTAGAGGTGGGGAAGATTGCCCAAGAATTAAGAGGGGAAATTGACCATCTAGGTGAACGTACTGACACACTAGAAACCAAATTTGACGAGTTAGGTACAATATGTCTACGTTCTGGAGGAGGACAATGTTTATTTAAAACACACTGTCACCCAGATCCAGACGCAGCAAGATGACCTAGAGAACAGGGAACGTAGACAAAATCTACGATTTAGAGGGGTGCCTGAAACAGTGGGTGACCAGGACCTGCGCCCTTACCTCCTAAGCTTGTTTAACACTGTGGATCCTGACATTCCGGATATTGACTGGCGCCTGGATAGGGCACACAGATCTTTAGCTCCCAAACCCCCCAGCTGAGGCTAACCCCAGGGACATCATCGTTTGCTTTCATTACTATGATAGTTAAGAAGCCCTTACCATAGCTACCTGCAACAAAACCAGGCTGGATTTCAAGGGGGGGCAAGATACAGATTTTTAGTGACTTGTCACCCATTGCCCACACCAAACGTCGGAGCTTTCGACCTATAACCAGCCACCTGCAAAATCATAAAATTATGTACCGCTGGGGCTACCCATTCCGCCTTTCTGCCTCCCGGAAGGGAGTACAGCACTCCATGTGTGATCTTCGGAGAGTGAAGCCTTCCTCCGAAACCTGGGCATACCATCGCTTCCTGAAGAGGATCTCTTGCCCTTGCCTCTAACACCAAAAGCACCAGTTGCTCCAAGGAGGATCTGGACCCCAGCTCGACAAGTCCATCTCCACCCCTCAGAGGCATCCTCCTTCCAGACTCCCTACCTGATGGACCTCTCCACACCCGCGGTTCCTATTTTTCTTGGTTTCTGGCTGTGCGCTCCTCGCCTTTAGCCAGAGTCCCTGAGTTGGGAACACTTTTCCCCGTATTCATGGGATGACTCTTTTGATTCCGTTGAATCCCTTTTTTCATTCTGTGACTTAGTATTGTTTGTTCTAATGTATACTTCCCTACTTTACGTTTTTTACCGGAAAATGGCGGGGACCCCCTGCCACTGTTTGGAGGTCTTCATGTGCACTCCTTTAGTCCAGGGCTGCAGCCCTGGCTGCCTGACAGTTTTTTACCCCTCAGGTTTTCTTCGTTTGTATTTTTTTATTAAAATTTTTTTTAGGTCCCTCTTTGACCTGTGGTCAGTCCACCATATGAACTATTTGAAAGTTTTTTGTATTACTTCTGTCTATGCAATTCTAACAACATTTGTTCTGCTATTTCTCTACCTCATACACCATGGCCCTTTTTATTCTTACTTTTGTTGTACAGCATCTTAAGTCGTTTTCTTTCTGAATTATTTCTGATAATATGGCGTTAAGATTTCTTACTTATAATGTCAAGGGCATAAACTCAGTTCAAAAGAGATGGATGGCGTTGAAGGAGTTTAAGTCCTCAGCAGCTGATGTGATCATGATCCTGGAGACCCACTTCCGCACAGGAGGGTCCTTTAAGTTTGCCAGTAAACTATTGCCAACTTCTTATATGGCCTCTGATCCTTCAGGGAAGGCAGGTGTAGTAATCCTACTCTGCCGTTCATGCCCCCTACGAATTAAATCTTCGTATTTAAACCCTCATGGGAGATTTGTTTTCCTGGATTGTTATTATCTCACGCATTCCCTTACATTGGTCAGTGTCTATGCTGCTAATACTAATACTAATAAAGGTTTTCCCAGCCCATTATGATTATAGGGGGAGATTTCAATCTGACTATGTCACCTGGGAAAGATAAACGAGTACTATTCCCAACTACTTCAGCTGTCAAAGTGATTCACCTATCCACCTCCTTTCGCAGTCTTGTTAGAACACATAGCCTTGATATTTGGAGAATTAAACACCCTACCCATAGGCAATACACATTTTACTCCCCTCCCCACAAATTGTACACCAGACTGGACCATTTCTTTATAACCTCCCCTTTGCTGTCAGCCACTGTAGCTGCAGAAATTAACCCCATGACATGGTCAGATCTCTCATCTGTACATTTAGACATTGCCTTTCATACCGCCTCTCCTAGAACATGTCATTGGCGCCTTAATGAAACATTTCTCCATGTCCCAGAAATCAGGGATCAATTGTCCAAGGACATGACTGAGTTTTTACAACTTAATGAGGGTACGGTGTCGGAGGCTTCCACCTTGTGGGAAACACACAAAGCGTACTTTCGAGGCAAATGTATCTCAGCTTGAGCACATCTGAAAAGAGAGACTGCTCTTTATCAAATAACATTTTATTATTGTTTGTATTTGCGATACAGAATAAAGAGGTACACAATTTCAAAGGTGAAGATCATAATATGCGCCTGCTCTTTAATCGTCTTCCATTCTGTCCAAACTACGTAAGGCTGAGGAGTCGCTGATCTCTTCCCCCATGGTGGTCCGCCTCCACGCTGTTACTTTCCTCTGCATTCAACTCAGGTCTTTGGACATGAAAAAAATTGCTAAATCCGTTTTGTGGTCCAAGCAGAAATTCTATGAATATTCCAACAAACCTCACAGGATGCTTGTGAACAGATTGAAACCCCGCCCTTTTCACTCCTTCCCAGATTTTCTTATACAAGCCAATGGTTCCCCTACCTGCTGCCCCCATGCCATGTCCAAAGTTTTTGGGGAATTTTATCATAGATTATATAACTGTTTAAATTCTGAACCAAATTACCGGCTTTCTCAACCCAAATGTGACTCCTTCTTTGACTCAATACACTTCCCTAAATAGTCCCCCTCCCACCTTTCTTCCCTGAATACTGCAATTACCCCTGAATAACTAGCAGAGGTTGTTAAAAGTCTCCCTACTCACAGGTCCCCAATCCCAGATGGGCTGCCGTACTCCTACTATAAAACCCTCCTCCCAATTTTAAGCCTGCACTTATAATCCCTTTTTACCTCTTTACTGCAGGGAACTCTGCCTCACCCTCAGTTCCTTCAAGCTCAAATCATGGTGATCCCGAAATCAGGGAAGGATCCTTCTAACCCTGATAATTATCGACCTATCGCACTACTCAACTCCGATTACAAAATTTTCACTAAAATCCTAGCCAATAGACTTTCCCAAATCCTCCCTAGAATTACTCATAAAGACCAAGTCGGATTCGTACCAACAAGACACGCAGGTGACAACACATGACGCACCATCGACCTCATAGACTTGCTTAACAGAACTACCCGCTAGGCCCTTGTTCTAAGCCTGGATGCCCAGAAAGTTTTTGATAGGCTTAGCTGGCCCTTCATGTATGCTGCCCTTTCTAGATATGGCTTTTCTGGTCTGTTTATAGCAGCACTCAAAGCCCTGTACTCTCAACCGACATCCCAAGTACAGCTGTCTTCCTATCTGTCGCCATCATTCCCCCTGAGCAATGGCACGAGACAGGGGTGTCCCCTGTCTCCTTTACTCTTCATTTTATGCTTAGAACCCTGGCTGCAGCCATTTGCTCCCACCCTGATATTTGTGGGGTTTCGTTGCAACAGAGGGAATATAAGCTGTCTCTGTTCGCTGACGATATTCTCCTGACATTGCCTAATCTCCACACCTCTCTCTCCGAATCTTCATGATCTATTGACAACTTTTGGCTCAGTTTCTGGCTACAAGATCAACCCTAGAAAAACAGAGGCTATTGATCTATTGACCAATACATATCCCCCCTCCTGCCCTAGCAACACTTCAACAAAATTTCTCGTACCATTGGTGCTCCCATTCTCTCAAATACCTAGGGATCCATTTGACTTCCACATACGACACCCTTTATCAGGCTAACTATCCCCCACTTTAGGGATATTGATTGTCTCTTGCACCAGTGGGATCCATACCCCCTCTCTCTTCTGGGGCAGATTAATGTACTCAAGATGTCTATTTTACCGAGACTATACCTATTTAAAAACATTGCCAATCCCTATCACAATGAAACAACTTAAGGCCATGCAGCAGCTATTTCTCAGTTTTATCTGGCATTACAAGGCCCACCGCATTGCTAGCTCAATGGTGTTTGCTCCCCATTCTAGAGGAGGCTTAGGTGCCCCAGACCTCCTTAAATCCTAATATGCAACTCACCTCAGGGCGGCCATGTCTTTGACATACAGGTTGGCAGCTAGCAGATGGTCGGAAATTGAGATGAACATCACCTGCCCAGTACACCCATGTGCCATGTTATGGTCAACTCTAGACACGTCTATCACTCAGCTAAGAAGCTTATGTTTACATCCTATGCTGTTCATCCTTAGTATATGGAAAAAATGCTCCCAACGGTGTTCCCTCACTTCTCCATGCCCACCTCTGTTAAATGTACTATTTAACCCAGATATTCCCGATAGCCTATCCTATAGTCGAATGTACCCTTGGTCACAAGCTGGCATTTTCCAACTCCGTAATATGGTTGACCCACTTACCTGTAGACTTCTCTCTTTTGCGGAGATTCAACATAAGTTACAGATCCCCAGACAATTCTTTTACTCCTACTTACAGTTTAAACATTACTTCTCTTCTAAGTCGCCGACCCTAACCTTAGACAAACCTACCCCATTTGAACTCCTATGTGCCCAAGGCCCTTACCAACCTCCTCTTATATCGTCTATATCATCATACATTTTTCCACGATGCTTCTTCACTAACTGATTCACATCATCTCTATATGCAAAAATGGTCCCAACTCATCCAAAAACATATTACTCTCCCACAATGGCAGAAAATATGGGACTTAGTATCTAAGGTTTCGAGATGTGTTGAGCAGAAAGATACGGCCTATAAAATTATGCTTTTCTGGTATAGAACCCCAAAGGCCCTTCACAGATATGACTCTAAGATCCCACCGCTTCCGCTTGTCCGCTTCCCCGCCCACATTAAGCCAACTATTACAGGCCCTAGCTCACATACACAGAATGGAACATCTCACCGCCGTAGTACATGACTCTCTACCTCAATTTTCTAAAATTTGGGATCTGCGGGACAGTTCTGTACTTAACCCTGGTTCAATACCACTAATGTCTGAATAATTTTGTCCCCCCCCTCTCTTTACATGTCTCACTGAAATGTTTCTGGTTCTTCCATTCTCATTCCCCATGGGGTGCCTCTCTTCCACCTTTTATTTCAGGTTACATTCCCCTTCTGAGCTAATTCCCCTTTGTTGTTTCAAACCTTCCCCCTGTGAAGCTTTACTAGCTGTCAATCCATGGAGCTACCATTATCATCCTGTGTTGGTAATTCCCTGTTTTTCTTTTTAAGCTTGCTGTAATGGATTGCCGGTTTTATGCTATTCATGAATTCGTTTTTTCTGTAACACATATGTGATTTATGTATTGAATGTTACATCATACTCTTTTTCATATCTTTTCCATATATTTCTGTATTTCTATGGAAAATTTTCAATAAAAATACAAATAAATAAAAAAATAATAATGCCACAGATCTGGGAGGCCAAGACCACCGAGAGATTGGGTTCTGTACAACAGAGATCTGTGAAATCTTGGTTTTCTAGAGTGCCAAATAAACTTGTTGAAGAGATTCAATATAGGTTTTTGAGACATAAATGGAAAGGGGTTTGAAGAAAATGAGTATTTTGGGCAAGATAGCCATTTTTATAGCTGTAACTCTGCCCAAAAAAGAAATTTGATATTTGTCCCAGGTATTTAAAAGAGCTCTAATATGGGAGACTATGGGATGGTGATTGACGTGGAATAGGGCCTGAAATGTGGGAGCGAGTTGTATCCCAAGGTAGTAAAAAGTGTGAGTGCACCATGTGAATGGAAAGTGACGCTGCAAAGTATTTGCGAGGTCATTGGATATGTTTATTGGCATGGCAGAGCATTTAGCCAGGTTAACTCCTAGGCCCAATATGATCTGGAAGGATTCCAATAGGGAGGTCAAATTAGGTAACGCAATTAGGGGGTTTGTTTAAAATAAGAGGACATCGTCTGCATAGAGACTGAGTTTGAATTCTCCAGGACCTTTACAATAGCCTTTGATGTCAATGTTTTCTGAGATTGCTCTAGATAGGGGTTCAATTGCCAATTCAAATAAGAGGGGGGATAGAGGACACCCCTGCCTAGTGCCTCTCTTTAATGGGAAAAATTGGTAATTATTTCTGGGTAATTTGATGCGCGTCTGGGGAGCCTGGTACAGAGCTTGAAAGCCTTTTTGGAAGTCAACAGTCATACCAAATCTAGGTAATAAATGGTCCAAATATGACCAGCTGACGCTGTTGAATGCCTTGTGTATATCAAGACTTAGGAGAAGTACCTGTTTGGAATGTAGGTTGACGTCTTGAATGATATTAGTTACCAGGCGTATATTATCTGTAATTCGTCTACCAGGTATAAACCCGGTTTGATCAGTAGAGAACATGAGGGTACGTCTCTAACAGAGCCCCAGATAGCAGTACCTATATTACAGTTTATACCTATTCCTACATTATACAAAAGAAAGAAAACAAGTTTTGGCTGGTCATACACTTTAAGTGTACAGTGTTCCAATGGATTTTTTTTTTGATACTGTAGGGAATGGTTAAAACCCTTGTTAAGCATGTTTGCCATTGGGGAGATTTTGTCCTGTAGACACAAAAAGGGGTATAAGGAAATCTAGCCAAGGTGGAGGAAAATAAGATTGTTTTTCTACTTAACAGTTAAGTTCTGGTGACAATTAAAACATTTTAATTTTTCATCACTTATATTTGGAAACACATGGGGTGGGACTTTCCATGTGCCTTGGTGGAGTGTGAATAATGATTTATAATAATGTATTATAAATCATTATTCACACTCCACCGAGGCACATGCAAAGTCCCAACCCTTGTCTTTCCAAATTTTGTTTCTACCAGGGATGGTGCCTCCGTGTGAGTTATAATTTTTTCACGTTTACCCCCACTCTCATTTACCTTTTCATCACTTATAGTTCTAGTGACAGTTGTCACCAAGACAAGCAGAGGGAGTACAACAGAGACTGCTGTTCTATGATTAAACCCCAGTGGGGGTAAAAAATTGTTACAGTGAGGATATGGGGTAGAGCATGTACTGTGCATGTGCTGAACAATATAGGTGATTTCACCCTTTGGAAGTGGTGTATGGCCACAAGACTTTGCTAAATGACTTTAGATACACTTTAAATGAAATTATAAATGAAAATTGGCTTTTAAAATGTTACTCTTTAATTATTTTATTTCAAGTCATAAAAGTACTAAGGCTATTGAAAACTTTATGTACAGAAATGACTGTTCCTCAGAAAAAAACTTCTCTGTCCCATGGCTGAGAGTCCAGCTTATGTTGTCTACACTATAAAATTGGCTTTTAAAATGTTACTCTTTAACCACTTCAGCCCCGGAAGGATTTACCCCCTTCCTGACCAGAGCACTTTTTACAATTCGGCACTGCATCGCTTTAACTGCTAATTGCGCGGTCATGCAATGCTGTACCCAAACGAAATTTGCGTCCTTTTCTTCCCACAAATAGAGCTTTCTTTTGATGATATTTGATCACCTCTGCCGTTTTTATTTTTTGCGCTATAAACGGAAAAAGACTGAAAATTTTGAAAAAAAATGATATTTTCTACTTTTTGTTATAAAAAAAATCCAATAAACTAAATTTTAGTCATACATTTAGGCCAAAATGTATTCGGCCACATGTCTTTGGTAAAAAAAATGTCAATAAGCATATATTTATTGGTTTGCGCAAAAGTTATAGCGTCTACAAACTAGGGTACATTTTCTGGAATTTACACAGCTTTTAGTTTCTGACTGCCCATGTCATTTCTTGAGGTGCTAAAATGGCAGGGCAGTACAAAACCCCCCCAAATGACCCCATTTTGGAAAGTAGACACCCCAAGGAAATTGCTGAGAGGCATGTTGAGCCCATTGAATATTTATTTTTTTTGTCCCAAGTGATTGAATAATGACAAAAAAAAGAAAAAAAAAAAAAAATTACAAAAAGTTGTCACTAAATGATATATTGCTCACACAGGCCATGGGCATATGTGGAATTGCACCCCAAAATACATTCAGCTGCTTCTCCTGAGTACGGGGATACCACATGTGTGGCACTTTTTGGGAGCCTAGCCGCGTACGGGCCCCCGAAAACCCAGCACCACCTTCAGGATTTCTAAGGGCATACATTTTTGATTTTACTCCTCACTACCTATCACAGTTTTGAAGGCCATAAAATGCCAAGATGGCACAAACCCCCCCCAAATGACCCCATTTTGGAAAGTAGACACCCCAAGCTATTTGCTGAGAGGCATGGTGAGTATTTTGCAGCTCTCATTTGTTTTTGAAAATGAAGAAAGACCAGAAAAAATTTTTTTTTTTTTCTTTTTTCAATTTTCAAAACTTTGTGACAAAAAGTGAGGTCTGCAAAATACTCACTATACCTCTCAGCAAATAGCTTGGGGTGTCTACTTTCCAAAATGGGGTCATTTGGGGGGGGGGTTTGTGCCACCTGGGCATTCCATGGCCTCCGAAACTGTGATAGGTAGTGAGGAGTGAAATCAAAAATTCACGCCCTTAGAAAGCCTGAAGGCGGTGATTGGTTTTCGGGGTCCCGTGCGCGGCTAGGCTCCCAAAAAGTCCCACACATGTGGTATCCCCGTACTCAGGAGAAGCAACAGAATTTATTTTGGGGTGTAATTTCACATATTCCCATGGCATGTTTGAGCAATATAACATTTAGTGACAACTTTGTGCAAAAAAAAAAAAAAAAAAAAAAAAATTGTCTCTTTCCCGCAACTTGTGTCACAATATAAAATATTCCATGGACTCGACATGCCTCTCAGCAAATAGCTTGGGGTGTCTACTTTCCAAAATGGGGTCATTTTGGGGGGGTTTGAACTGTCCTGGCATTTTATGCACAACATTTAGAAGCTTATGTCACACATCACCCACTCTTCTAACCACTTGAAGACAAAGCCCTTTCTGACACTTATTGTTTACATGAAAAAATTATTTTTTTTTGCAAGAAAATTACTTTGAACCCCCAAACATTATATATTATTTTAAAGCAATTGCCCTACAGATTAAAATGGTGGGTGTTTCATTTTTTTTTTTTCACACAGTATTTGCGCAGCGATTTTCAAACGCATTTTTTGGGGAAAAAACACACTTTTTTAAATTTTAATGCACTAAAACACACTATATTGCCCAAATGTTTGATGAAATAAAAAAGATGATCTTAGGCCGAGTACATGGATACCAAACATGACATGCTTTAAAATTGCGCACAAACGTGCAGTGGCAACAAAATTACTACATTTTTAAAAGCCTTTAAAAGCCTTTACAGGTTACCACTTTAGATTTACAGAGGAGGTCTACTGCAAAAATTACTGCCCTCGATCTAACCTTCGCGGTGATACCTCACATGCATGGTGCAATTGCTGTTTACGTTTGACGCCAGACCACCGCTTGCGTTCGCCTTAGCGCGAGAGCAGGGGGCGACAGGGGTGCTTTTTTTTTCTTTATTTTTTTTCTTTATTTTTTTTTGCTTTTTTATCTTATTTTTAAACTGTTCCTTTCATTTATTTTTTTTAAATCATTTTTATTGTTATCTCAGGGAATGTAAATATCCCCTATGATAGCAATAGATAGTGACAGGTACTCTTTTTTGAAAAAATTGGGGTCTATTAGACCCTAGATCTCTCCTCTGCCCTCAAAGCATCTGACCACACCAAGATCGGTGTGATAAAATGCTTCCCCAATTTCCCAATGGCGCTATTTACATCCGGCGAAATCTAAGTCATAAAATGCTCGTAGCTTCCGGTTTCTTAGGCCATAGAGATGTTTGGAGCCACTCTGGTCTCTGATCAGCTCTATGGTCAGCTGGCTGAATCACCGGCTGCATTCTCAGGTTCCCTGTTGAGACAGGAGAGCCAGAGAAAAACACGGAAGACGGTGGGGGGGGGGCATTCCCTCCCACTGCTTGTAAAAGCAGTCTAGAGGCTAATTAGCCGCTAGGATTGCTTTTACATGAAAGCCGACCGCTGGCTAAAAAGAATGATACCAAGATGATACCTAAACCTGCAGGCATCATTCTGGTATAACCACTCAAAGTCGTGAATGGCGTACCTGAAGACAAAAAAATGGTTAACAATAAAGCACAGTAAACGGTAAAGTATAAATAATTACATACCTGAAAAGCAAACATGATAAAACATAATAACAATAAAACATTGCAGAATAGAATACAGTAAAAAAGAGCAGAACAATAGAGAGAGAATAGAGAGAGAGAGAGAACAATAAAACGACAACTATTTTTTTTTATTTTTGTTTGTGTTTTTTTTTTTTTTACACTTTTTTTTTTGTAACTGTAACTTTTATAACTGTAACCGGTTCCAGGTTCGGGTCTCTCAAAATGCGATGGCATCTTGGGAGACCCTGTGAAAGTGTGCCTAGTCTGTGCAATGCTGTACGCTACGCTAATACTCAACTAGTGCATGGTAGCGTTCAAAACATTCACCAAGTGTTACTGCAGTGCTGGTTTGACTACGACCGGGGTGTACTACGCCGCTGGTGCTTGCCAGTTCACCAAAACGCTACAAAGAAAAGTGTCAGTGATCGATCGATACTGCACTTGGGTGGGCTGGACTGGGCTGGGCCGGGCGGAGAGGCAAAACGCAGGTGCTAGCAGGTATCTGGGCTGATCCCGCTAACACTGCGTTTTTGGGAACCCTAAACTGCTGGGGACGCCAGTATAGATCTGATCGGATCAGATATTGATGCGTTCAGATACTATACCACTAAGGGAGGTGTACGGTGCGTGTACGGTGCGTGCGTGGGTGTTCGCGGTACTGGCGCTAATCTGACGCTGCCTAGGGCGACGCATATCACCGCCGGGCGATCAGGGGGCTAAACCTTTATTCGGTAATAAACGGCGGGTGCCCTGACACTATAAAAAATAAACGAACTAACCAGCGTCACCCGTAACGGTTATACGGTGATCAGTGGTGAAAGGGTTAACTAGGGGGCCATCAAGGGGTTAAAACATTTATTAGATAGTATATGGGGGTCCCTGTCGCTATAAAACACTGACGGCGAACCTAAATATTTACGTCCCTAACTACCGTCACCAGCGACACTAATACAGCGATCAGAAAAATGATCGCTTAGCGACACTGGCGACAGGGGGTGATCAAGGGGTTAAAACTTTATTAGGGGGGTAAGGGGGGTACCCTAGACGTACAGGGGGCTAAACCTTTATTCGGTAATAAACGGCGGGTGCCCTGACACTATAAAAAATAAACGAACTAACCAGCGTCACCCGTAACGGTTATACGGTGATCAGTGGTGAAAGGGTTAACTAGGGGGCAATCAAGGGGTTAAAACATTTATTCGGTAGTATATGGGGGTCCCTGTCGCTATAAAACACTGACGGCGAACCTAAATATTTACGTCCCTAACTACCGTCACCAGCGACACTAATACAGCGATCAGAAAAATGATCGCTTAGCGACACTGGCGACAGGGGGTGATCAAGGGGTTAAAACTTTATTAGGGGGGGTAAGGGGGGTACCCTAGACCTACAGGGGGGTAATACTAACTGTCCCACCACTGCTAACTGTCACAAACTGACACTATGCAGTAATCAGGGAAAAAAAAAAAAAAAAAACTGCTTGGTGTCAGTTTGTGACAGGGGGGGGGGTGATTGGGGGGGGATCGGGGGGCGATCGGGGGGGGATCGGGGGTGTAAAGTATGCCTGGCATGTTCTACTGTGTGTGTGTGTGTTTGGTGCACTTACATGTCATCTCTCCTCGGCGCTGGAACGGAAACTGCCAGACCGAGGAGAGATGACATCACATCCTCTGCCTGTGTGAAACGACACACAGGCAGAGGAGGATTCCCATTGGCTGGGAGCGATCGCGAGGGGGGGCCACGATCGGATGGCCTCCCCCTCATCTGTCATCGCTCCCAACCAAATGCCGACCGCAGCTGGCACCGGGGGGGGGTCCGATCGGACCCCCCACCCGCGGGAAGGCAATCACGTTTCAGGTACGTGATTTTGCCTGCCCGTGCCGCTCTGCTCACGTATATAGGCGTGAGGCGGTCGGCAAGTGGTTAATTATTTTATTTCAAGTCATAAAAGTACTAAGGCTATTGAAAACTTTATGTACAGAAATGACTGTTTCTCAGAAAAAACTTCTCTGTCCCATGGCTGAGAGTCTAGCTTATGTTGTCTACACTATATTGTCAAAACTATTGGGACACCTGCCTTTACACGCACATGAACTTTAATGGCATCCCAGTCTTATGCCCCGTACACACGGTCAGACTTTGTTCGGACATTCCGACAACAAAATCCTAGGATTTTTTCTGACGGATGTTGACTCAAACTTGTCTTGCATACACACGGTCACACAAAGTTGTCGGAAAATCCGATCGTTCTGAACGTGGTGACGTAAAACACGTACGGCAGGACTATAAACGGGGCAGTGGCCAATAGCTTTCATCTCTTTATTTATTCTGAGCATGCGTGGCACTTTGTCGGTCGGATTTGTGTACACGCGATCGGAATTTCCGACAACGGATTTTGTTGTCGGAAAATTTTATATCCTGCTCTCAAACTTTGTGTGTCGGAAATTCCGATGGAAAATGTGTGATGGAGCCCACACACGGTCAGAATTTCCGACAACAAGGTCCTATCACATATTTTCCGTCGGAAAAGCCAACCGTGTGTACGGGGCATTAGTCCGTAGGGTCCAATATTGAGTTGGCCCACCCTTTGCAGCTATAATAGCTTCAATTCTTCTGGGAAGGCTGTCCACAAGGTTTAGGAGTGTGTCTATGGGAATGTTTGGGGGGGGGATTATGGTTGTTTTTCAGCGGTTGGGCTTGGCCCCTTAGTTCCAGTGAAGGGAACTCTTGAGGCATCAGCATACCAAGACATTTTAGACAATTTCATGCTCCCAACTTTGTAGGAACAGTTTGGGGATGGCTTCTTACTGTTCCAACATGACTGCACACCTTGCACATTACAGATCTATCTGAGAAAATATATTTTTGTAATGGAGGTTTGATTTGATGCATTCCAAAGGTTCCAGTTGCATTTGATCAAAACTCTGTCATTGTAGCAATAATTTAGCATTCAAATAAAAAAAAGATATTAACAACATGGACTTTTTCAATTCAATTATAAATATGAATGGACAACATAAGGGATACGTCTGCTATTGGCTGTAACTGTCCAGTACCATCTGGCCCTTTCCTCCCCAGTCTGACTGTCCCTGGCCAGCCCCTTTCATTAAGTGGATTTCAGTTATTTCAATCATGGGACTCAACAGCACCACCAAGGGTGGTCTGCATGGAAATGCAGTCTGCCTAGGAGCTAGAACAGGTGCATCCAAGCTACTACCTCCTGTGCAATGGCTGGTGAGCCTCAAGAATGCAGCACTCAGCCTATGAAGTTTCTGTAAACCTTCATATACTCAATGCAAAAAAGGACAAAGTCCGGTGCTATGAAAGTCAGCTAAAACATCATTTTATTATTGCATATGAACAGCAGTCAAAAAGAGCCAACGCGTTTCGGTTGTCAGGCCTTAATCATGTCTAACAGCCTGACGGCCAAAACCCGGTAGCTTTCTTTTTGACTGCTGTTCACATGCAATAATAAAATGATGTTTTAACTGACTTTCATAGCACCACCCATAAAAGCATGCTGATATTATTATAACTCAAGGCAAAGCAAGGGGAACTTGAGAGGAATACTGAGGCAGAATGCTGTTATGTTTTCTGGAAGCTATGTACAGTATCCTGCCAGCCCTTCCCACCATCCATGATCTGCCTGCATTGCATAGAGAAGCTCTAAAATAGGGTATGTAATGAAAACTGAAATAATTTGATGAAAAGTTTGATTAGCGTGTTGATGACGAGGAAAGGTAGGAAACAGGAAGGTCAAACATAAATATTTAAAATTTCAGCTTTAATAGAATTAGCCTAATATGAGATGTATTTGAATATCACCTACACTCACAAGGTTCATGTTTTGCCAAAATTGCATTTGAAAAATTTATAGGCAGATACGTAAGTGGTCAAAATTGTTATTAATAATATATTATTTTCTTTGATGTCGCCTAAATTAGATTTTCTATATTTGTTAGAAGATATTAACATTAAAACTAGAAAGAGTAGTTATAATGTGTTTTTTTTTCTTTTCTACAGTCTTGGTGGAGAAGTGGTAAGAGGAAGTGAAGGGAATTACGTCAATAAGCATTTCCGCATGGGATTTATGACAATGCCTGCACCGCAAGATAGGCTACCACATCCATGTTCTAGTGGATTTTCTGTGCGCTCACAGTCCCTCCATTCTGTCGGTGGCACTGATGATGAAAACAGCAGTTGTTCCCGCAAACAACCTCCTCCAAAGCCAAAACGAGATCCAAACACAAAGCTAAGCATTTCATCAGAGACTGTTAACACTGGAACGCTAGGCAAGAGTCCAAAGTTCACAGACAGGACAGATGGTAAGTGATATGTCTCATATGTTCCCTTTCCAAGGAACATGACTAATGAAACAATCCTTCACATACAGTATGTATATATATACAGTATATTTCAATGGTTCCTACAGTATTAAATAAAGATTAAGGGATTCTAATCCTTAGAATAAAAAATCGCATGGGTTGTTATAGGTAAAATTTATTTCTGACAAAAGTCAGGATTTTAACACATAACAACCAAGCGATGTCATTTTTTATTTTTTAAGGTAACCTTATCATCAAAATTCATACATTTTCATGAATCATTAGGGTACATATTAGCATTGACAAATCCTATTTTTATTAAAAATAAAATGTAAAAAACATAAAAAAAATGTATTTCTTGACATAATAAAATAAAATGCCTCTGCTCCCAAACAATCTAGCCTAGGCTAAAAACACATGGTCTCTTTCTACAGGGCAGGTAATATTTTTTTTTTGGTCCTTCTGTTCCTGTTTTCTGCACAGCTGTGTCTCTTTCAGGTTAGATTTATAGATTACTATACATAAATGTACTGTTTAACTACTGGAAATGCTTGTATTGATTATAGTCGACCGTGGCCTCTTCCAATTTTTTTACCTTGAAGGAACCCTTTGAAGTCTTTTTCTGGTCTTGAGGAATACCTGCCAAAAATATTTTTAGTTAAAATTTGTAGTACATTAGCGTTAACAGTAAATTGTAGAATGTTTTGAATATAGAAATAAGTAATATGGTATACCTAGCATATTTGACACCCAGGGCAGAATTTTTTTACACCCTCCTGCTCTGTACAACAAAATCCTTAGTAAAATTAAATGAATGACAACAATAGAAAATAAACAGAGAAGTAAAACTGATGATGTCCCCTAACATTAATGGTCAGTGTAGAAGTGCACCATTGCACTGGTGGTCAGTGCAGGTAAGAGATTAATTCACCATTGTTTACTGCTGAAGGAATCTCTAGCAATCTCAGAAATTCCAGGGAATCCTAGCTGGCAAAAAGCTGGTCAACCAAATTATTATCTTGCTTTTTTTTAAAACAATAATATAGGGAACAATGGTGACATTGCACATACTACGTAATACAATTTTTATTTCCAGTTTCTAAGGTCATGTATAGGAACAGTATATATTATTTTGACTGACAAAAGAGCTTTCATACATGCACACAAGCTATTTGGCTACATGTTCACCTTTGCATACTCAACAGATGCTCCTGGCAGAGGAGGAACAATAGCAGTCAACTAGGAAAATTCCTCTCAAGTTTTCAGTGATTGATGAGCAAAAGGGTATCTTCAGAAGCTTCCCAATATGATAGTTATGGGCCAGACTTGTATATGTCTAATACAATATATATGGGCAGTGTAGCTTCTGAAAAATTATGCAGTTTTCTTGCTGTAAATGGCCAACAAGCACCAGTGTACTTTTTGCTGTTATAACATCCTTGATATTAGCTGATGTTGACCATGGTGGAAGTATAGAGAGTATGACTTTACTGTGTATCCAATGCTAAAACATTTTATTTAAAGGAGAAGTACAGCCAAAGCTTGTTTGGCTGTACTTCTCTTATAGATCACAGGTGTGCAGTTCGTTTTGCACTCCTATAACCCATTTTCAGCAATTCAGCAGATCATTGAGCTATTGTTTTTCCAACAGCTAGATCCTGGGAATACATGCAATTCCATTCTGAGAAACTGCATATCTATGCCTTTCGGATTGGATACTAACTGTGGATTATAATCATCTCTCTACACTGACAGCTATGTCTTGCTGTAATCTTAATTAAAGCTGTCTCTGTGGAACCAGCAACTTGTCTCAATCAACCAGGGTTTTTTGTTAAAAGGGTTTCTAATTAAATATAGTGACAGAACGGACTTTGCTATGTATGGTGCATGTCACTGAAACCATCAGTATGTTCCATAAAACACTATCTACTCCAAATAACAATAGCCTTGCTATAGGTGTGTGCATGCATGGTTGAAGCGTGATGCAGCTGCTCTTAAACAGACAACGTTGTCTATTTTTAATATGATCTTGGTGTTGCTGGTGGGTACCTGGTCTTGGCACTTTTTGTATTAAACACATTTTTTTAATAAAATGTATCCCTTATTAAGCAGCATGGTCTGCCTGTGTCTCTTTTCAGTGGGAATCTTTCCCCTGTAATTTCCTCTTTCCATGCTTAAAGCTGTGTTAAACCCAAAACCAAAAATGGAATCTATTGCATCTTACCAATCATTAGATGTGGTGGTTCTATTAGTTTTTTTGTCCTTTGTTTTCACCTGGTGATCTGTGTTAAAGTACAATTAAAGGCAACATTTTTTTATTTTTGGGGGGTTTTGGACAGAGTGGAGAACACCTGTCCGTTTTTATTGCTGTCTGTGCCCCCATTAGGGAGATTCACCCTCTCTATTTGTCCTGTAGGCCATGATCGTTGAATGTGAAAGTAAAAGAAAATCCCACATTTCTGTCTCCAGAAAAGTAATAGATTGGAAATCTTCCAATGGGGACACTAGTTCTGGCGACAACCAGGGATTCTCTCAATTTGGCAGGATTTGCTCTCACTTTCTGTTTTGGCTATGGGACAGGAAGGGAAGAGAAATCTCCCCAATGGGACACAGATGGCAAAAAATAAACTGATAAGGATTATGACCCTCCATTACTCTCTAGTTTAAAAAAGTATTGCTTATAGTTCACACTTATGTGAATTGGATGTGGGTTTCCCCGCATCCAATGCACATGACAGGAGACTTCAACCGGCTCTCAATGGAGAAAAGGATCCTGTGCATCTTTGGCTCAGTTTCAGGTCCGAATTCAGGCAAAAATTTGGACCTGATTCACGCCTGAAACGGAGAACTGGGATGCACCAGACACCCGACTGCGAGCCGTAGCTAGTGTGAACCGGGCCTAAATGTACTAGCAGAACCAATAACACTAACAGATTGAAGCCAAATCCCAGCAAACATTGTATAATCAATTACAGCAAACATTTTTTTTTCCTTTTACCATAAAAGCCAATTATTGTAGGCACCCATGCCAGTGTTAAATGGTTTGTCTCATCCCTGTAAACTGATACATCTAGAAGAGAGCATGTTCTTATGAAAAACAACAGACTTACTGTCTTGATCACCAGGTGAAAATAAAAGAAAGTCTAAAAAAGAAAATGAATGCAGCCATCATATATAAGAATTGGTAAGCTTCAATATAATAAATGTTTGCTTTTCGGTTTACTACTGCATTAATGCATTTAACTACTAATGAGAAGCAGATTTAATAGTTCTACGCCATCAAGTGGTGTATCCATATACTCCCGAATAACAGTGTATAAATGTCTTCCACTTTACTTTGCCTTTGAGAACAAATGTTTCATAACTTGAACAGTTCTCTATATCTGTCAGTTTGACTATGGATTGTTAGAACTGGACATTGCATGCTCAAGACTCATAGACTTTAGTAAACCTTTCATATTCTGTTGAAGCAAACTGAGACCCACTGTCAGATGCAAGCCGGAATGACAAGCCTAGGAAAAAATGAATTTCCCTTTCTCAGTTATAGTGGATAACAAGGTGTTTTTTTAAACAACTTTTCAACTTCCATGTGCATTTAGTGTATTTTTCTTTATTATTTCAGCCCCCTTACAACTGGGAACCACCAACTTTTTTTTAGATTAGATATTTAATGTTGCAATTTGTCATATTTTTGTAGGCTAAACATAATCTTTTGTGACCTAGCTAAGCTTTAAGGATTTGCTCCAAAATCAAATCTCTAATGAATATATTAATCAACATCAGCCTGTCTGATAGTTTCATGTCTATCACAAACTGTTCAGTTAGTTTACTAACACATTGCACACTACAGTATATACAATATGGGCTTTCACGTGTGTAACCTGGTTTTGCACTATGCTGTTTATTGAGCCCTGAGCTGAAGTTACCTATACAATCCCAGACCAGAAGTAATAGGACCTGTATATAAGCTCGATTTTAATAAAGAGGTTTACCTAATGATATAGATCAAGATGACCACTACACACAGAACTATCTGTATGGCATTATGCGTGTGAAATAAGAACAATAAGACAGAGATATTTCTATCACTACTCTACAGATTCAAACACAAGCTATGGGCAGAAACAGTTAAACTATTAGAACCCAGGAAAACCTTCCTAATGTTATCTGCTTTTAGTCTGATTGATAGAAGAGGAGCAACAGCTCCTGCATGGACAGTCATGTGGTCCAACTGTCTATACTTCCTGGAAAATTATCTTTATAAAGATATTGCAGTTCTTCAGTCTGGGGTTTCTGACTCTTCTAGCAGGGACAGGAAGTATATGTATATAATCAACTGACCAACAGCTATTTACTCATACATACACTCGAAGAAAGAGAAGCTCCTTTCATATGCATTACAAAACATAAATATACATTACATGTGCGCCTGGCAATTTAACAGTGTATTCAGCTATGGTGCTTCTTCTTAATGTAGCTCAGTGACACTCAGGATGGGCCAGAATGCTCTGGGGGTGGGAGATTAGACCTCCCAATCCCCTTTATTTACATACCTGGCTCTAACGACGGTCTCAACTGACAGTAACATCTATTGTTTTTTTACCTCCCAGGTATGAGGGCCAGCGATGTCTCTTGGTCTGTAGACATTAATTTGTTGCCCAATCTGACCCTATTATCCCATATCTATAAGAATACTAAGCATGCAAAGAATAATAGGAAAGACAACATGCAATAGCAGCTAAAAATATATTGTCAGCTGATATTCCAACAGAATGCTTTTTCTGTAAAGCATCAAATTGATCATCCACAAAATATTCTGAAAATAACCCAAACTAAAATATATTCTGTTGTCTCCCCACGTTTACACCATTCCCACATGTACAGCATTTTTAATACTGCAGGTTTGATACATCCTCTCAAAATATATATTGTCTAAAACAACAGCAAGTTTGAAATGGCTATTAAAAATCTGTGAAGGTAATGGAGAAATTGACACAATTGTTCTAATGGGAAAATGTATTGTATTCATTTTAAATAGAAAATGTTCTAACTGAAACTCTAATTTTAACTAAAATGAACTTCAGCATGTAAAAGTGACATAATATTATCCTGATTATCATACAAATGAAAATGTGTTCTGAAGCTACTGGGGGCTGTAAACTCTTTCTACTACCATACTTGTCCAAAAATCTGCAGGAAGGTATAAAATAAGGACATCATTTTTGGTTAATTGAAAAGCTTGACAAATACACCCAATAATAACATTTTATACAATAATCAGTTACTTTAACAAAAAATGGCATACTACACCAACCAAACTCATCAACATTGATAGCGCTGACATAGGACGCCAACTGATCACAGTCCAAATGAACATTTCAGTTTAAATCAACTAAATACATTCCTGGTAAATTTATACACAATATGTTCATAATTCAATTTGTTTATAAAACTGCTACAACCTGAATAGAAAAGCCTGACCCATGCCAGCATGCTGCAGAGTAGGACCCTTGCTCTCTGTGTGTTAACATTGGGCTCTCTGCAAAGGTCTGACATGCCCCCTGCTGAATCTGAGTCAGAGATTTTAATCACCAGGGAGGATTTGCTTTGCTGATGGCAACTAGAGGTCTGACTATGGCACTTCTACAAAAAGACCACAACTTCCCCACAGAGAGCAAATGTATCACTGTAGCTGCTAGCAGGGGGTAGATTGTCTACTCAGGCTGCAGCTGCTATAGAAAAAAAATACTGTAAGACATTACAAACTGTAAAAAACATGTACAAACTAAGGTCTGACCAAAGGGTAAGTACATGGATTGAAAACTGGCTACGGGGGTGAGTCCATAGGGTGGTGATAATTGGGGAATACTCGGAATGGTCTGGTGAGGAAAGCGGAGTCCCACAGGGTTGTGTCCTGGGACCAATCCTATTTAATTTATTCATAAATGATCTGGAGGATAGGATAAACAGCTCAATCTCAGTATTTGCTGACGATACTAGGCTAAGCAGGGCAATAACTTCTACGCAGGATGTGGAAACCTTGCAAGAGGATCTAAACCAGTGTTTCTCAACTCCAGTCCTCAAGGCGCCCCAACAGGTCATGTTTTCAGGATTTCCCTCATCTGAAACGGCTTTGGGAATTACTAAGGCAGTGAAACTGATCAAATCACCTGTGCAAAATAATGGTAAGCATGAAAACATGACCTGTTGGTGCGCCTTGAGGACTGGAGTTGAGAAACACTGATCTAAACAAATTAATGGGGTGGACAACTACATGGCACATGAGGTTTAATGTTGAAACATTTAAAATAATGCATTTGGGTGCCAAAAATATGAATGCAATCTACTCACTAGGGGGAGAACCTCTGGGGGAATCTAGGATGGAAAAGGACCTGGAGGTCTTAGTAGATGACAGGCTCAGAAATTGCATGCAATGCAAGGCTTCTGCAAGCAAAGCCAACAGAATATTGGCATGCATTAAAAACGGGATTAACTTCAGAGATAAAACTATAATTCTCCGACCTTACAAGACTCTGGTCCGGCCGCACCTGGAGTATGCCATCCAGTTCTGGGCAGCAGTCCTTAGGAGGGATGTGCTGGAGTTGGAGAGGGTCCAGAGAAGGGCTACAAAACTAATAAAGGGACTGGAGGACCTCAGCTATGGGGAAAGACTGCAAGCATTGAACTTATTCTCTCTAGAGAAGAGACGCTTGAGAGGGGATATGATTTCAATGTACAAATACCATACTGGTGACCCCACAATAGGGATAAAACTTTTCCATGCAAGGGAATTTAATTAGACATGCGGTATCACGTTCCTGGTGAAGACTGGAATGTTGTGGAGGCCTCTCTTGCAGCTCCCGCCTAACACTCCTGAAGGTGGGGACAGAGAGTGTAAAGGCAAGAAGTGGCATGAGTGCCGTAGCAGCTGGCTGGTGATGTCATCTTTGTAGGTGGGTAGAGCTGGTAGTCACAGTCCTCGGAACAGAATGCAAGAGCAGCTTGGCACCAGAGCATGGGACTGAAGCAGAACCAGGAGATGAGCAGCAGTCATCGGCAACAGGGCAGTGAGCTACCGAATAAGCAGGCAAAGCAAGTCCAGAAGATAGGCCAGGGTCCGAAACAGTTGGGCAATGCGGTACAAAGTCAGCAGGCAGATCAGATCCAGTAAACAAGCCAAGGTTGGGATGCTAGGTAACAGAGCTAGAGCACAAGCAGAGGCAAATTTCAAAGGCAAGCCGGATCATACACAAGTAAACATGAACAGCAGATTAGGTCTTGGGAATTCAGGAACAAGCTGAAAACCATCCAGCGACTGTTCACAGTGATAGAGCAGTTTAAATAGGCCACTGGGCGGCAAGTGCTAATTGGTTTGTGTACGTGTGCGCTCACGCGTTCAGATGCACGCATTGATTCGCGCATCCGCACAAATACGTGCGCGATGAACTGGCACTGCAGAAATGACATTGGTTTTTCGCTTATAAATATTAGCACGTGTGCAATGTGCACGAGCATGAGCATGTATCCGCACTGGCCTTTTGGTGGTAGAGATCTTGTTTACCTTACATGCGGCCATTCACTAAAATTAGAAGAGAAGCGGTTTAACCTTAAACTGCGTAGAGGGTTCTTTACTGTAAGAGCGGTAAGGGTGTGGAATTCTCTTCCACAAGCAGTGATTTCAGTGAGGGAGTATCGATACTTTCAATAAACTATTAGATGGGCACCTAAACAACATACAGGGATATACAATGTACTATTAATATAAAAGCACATACAGGTTGGACTTGATGGACTTGTGTCTTTCTTCAGCCTCACCGACTATGTAACTATGTAACATTGAACTCTTTGTTTTGAAGCACCAGAAATGCATTTAGCTGATTTAAACTGAATGTTCAATTGGGCTTTAACTCCTTTGCTGCCACAGATGTATATCATATGTTGGCAGCACCGCTGACATGCACACAAACTCCCGGATGCTGTATAACCATAGAGTTTTTGTTTACAATTTCTATCATACAGCTGTCAACTTTTGGAAGGGATTCAAGTGTCTGTAAAATGTGCCTTTCCCACTTGTCAGCCATATTTCCCAGGCCCACCCGTCCCTGCGTGGTGCCCTGGACTTTGCAAGTGTCAGCAGGGAGGAGGAAGGTGCCTAGTGCATAATAAATAGGATATTCATCTAACAATGGCCTAATTGCTTTCTACATACACAGAACCAAAGTAGGACAACTTACCCTACGTTCACACCTGTGAATGTGATTTTTAGCGCGTTTTGCATTTTTGCAAAAACCACTACATGGTTTCTCATGGTACATGTTCACATCTATGCATTTTTCAGGCGGTGCATTTTTGAAAAGGGTTGGGGACATTTTTCCTGCAGTAGATCGTGTTTTGCGTGTAATAAACTTAAATGGAGTCGCACCAGAAACGCAAGTGTTGATTTTTTGATGCAAAAAAAATGGTGTAGGGCTATATGGGAAAGGGGGGGGATACAGCGCTGTGTATGGTGAAGGTAAAACAACAGCCAACACAGCTATAGACCCAAGCAATAAATGTAAATGTAAAAGTGTAGCGCTATGAAACCTAAATAAACTGAAAATCTGAAAAAAAAACAGTGGCAAAAACCTGAAGTAAAGGTTGTAAATAAAAGGAAAGATACAATAAGAATTTCAGTGAAAAAATTCACAATACAAATATTTCTATAAATGTGATATGATCATATCCTGTGCAAAAGGTACAGTGCAATATGCATATGCGTACTGGTGAAACAATATTAATACAAAGGAAAAGTCACCAAAGTGAATAAAAATACAATAATGTCCAACTAGAGATAAATAATGAGTGTAAGCTGAAGTCCAAGTATATGTTGGAAAAAAACAATATAATTTGAAGTCCAAAGGTGTAGAAAAGAACCTCAAAGGACTGGACAGATGTTTGAGACCAACAGTATTTCAGAAAGGCTGTAATGGTGAAAAGGCCGCCACCAAGGATCTTAGGAGGCTTACCAGATGTTGTTGACTTGGGGAGGAATCAAGTACGAGACAGAAGCACTCGGTCTGGTAAAACTAGCGTTCGTAATGGAGCTAGCACATTCCCTTTTTTTGGATTATTTTTAAATTATTTTCTAGTGATCTCCATAATTTATTTTTTTGGTGTGTCAAGTTTCCACAACAACATTATTATCTTGTATTTTTATAAAGCTCAAGGAGGTTGGTGTCCCTTGTTAATTAGACATTGTATTTTGAAAATGTACCTGCCTACTCACAAGCAAACTGTCCTATTTGAAGAAAAACACATAGGCAAGTATTTTCATATAAAAAAAAACATTTATTCTGGCTCATAATAACAAAATAAAGAAGAAGGCAACGCTGGAGAAACTGCTTGAATTTGCGAAGCCTTTGGCCCCCAGGGCACACATCAACTCTTTGTAAATTAAAATTGGTAGCCTGAGAAGTTCATATAATGGGAAGCACAATCTGGTCCAGGACTCCCAGGGATCATGAACAGCAGCAGGTGACATATCTGTCCCCAGGCTGTGGTACTACAACAGGCTGCGTCTTCTGTCAGACCAGACTGAACACAGGGCCATCACTTTCTTGTCTTCCTTGCAGCCTCCCCTCCACGCTTCCCTGCAGCCTTTCCTGTAGCCTTCCTTGGAGGCTGTGGCTCTGGAGCTGGACTTATGGCAGGAGGAGGAGGAGGAGGATGGACGAGCGCACATAAGTGTACGTCATCGGTCATTTGGCCCCTCAACCCCTTGTGAATGGCCTCAACAAAAAGTTTTTCACAGTTGTAGCGTTGACCCTCCTCCATTAGCAATTTGGAAGCTATATAGTAGCCATAGGCCTCTTCAGCGTCGGGAGGGGGGGTTTCAGGGCTGCATTAGCCTCCTTAATGAGGCCCAGTGCTGCCTCCTCCACATTACTTCCCTTCCTGGCCCTTTTTGTTGGAATGCGGAGGGGAGGCACCTGGGATTGGGTGAGGCTCCCACTGGGCCCAGCCACTTCCTGGCTGACACTTACCCCTGCCTTCTGGCTGACACTTACCCCCACCTCCTCCTGTGTGCCACATTCCAGAGCCTCGTCCTGGCTGAGGTCTTCCTGTGTATGAAAAAGGGACATAGTTTTAGTTTTTGGTTCATCAATCACACACAATTTTCAGCTCATGACTGTTGCAAATTGAATGTGAACAAATAGAAAAGACTATCATTCTGAGCCCAGCATTTTTCATTCTTGTTACAATCATTTTTGGCCTCTACTGTCTATTGATATGTAAAACACTTTTTGTTCAATCATTCATTTGTTATCAATAATAACATCTAGTTAACAACAATAATTGTCGGACAATAAATAAGTAAAAAAATACTATACCTGGCTCCAGCTGGGCTCCTCCACTTCTTCCAGGTTGGAAGGTCCAGGTTGGTCCTTGGAAGCCCCAGCTGGGGTTGAGGAAAGGGTGGAGGGAAGACTGGATGGAAGTGTGGAAAGTGATTCCCTGACTTCCATCTGGTCTTCCAGAAACCGCATCCTGGTGTAGTACCACAGACTGGGTACATACACATCCTCTGCTGCTGCTCCAGATTTCATGGAAGCCTGGATCTTATTAAGCTCCTTCCTATACGTGCTTCTCAAGCTACCAATTTATCTCTCCACAAAATCGTTGTCTGCATCGGGGACCTGTGTCTTCACAAATTGCAGCAGTTTCTCCAGCGATGCCTTTCTTGCTAGTTTGTTGTGATATAAGGGGTTTTTCACCTCCCACAAATTACGCATATCCCTGTATTTGTCAATAAACTGGCCCATGAATTCAGGGTCTTTGAATTGTTTTATCTTTGCTGAAAGACCAAACACAAGACAAAAACATGAAATATCAGGCTAAACTCTCCTATTCTTATCCCAATATAGGCCTCAATCTATAATCAGTATAGGCCACTGATGTCCCAAGTTAAAATGTTACCTTCGTTATAACGTTCGTTGCTTCCGGTCCTCCTTCCTCCGCACACAGAACGTACATACGACACACGCGTGTTAACTTTATATTCACTGCGCATATGTGAAACTCCACCCGCGTCGCCCGCCCCTGACATTCTTTCTAGAATATTCCCCGCCCCTTCTCTTTCTGTGCAGTGGGAGATGAACATGGCGGAGACACAGCAGGTGCGTGATGAGAGCAGGAACGAGGAGGAGGAAAGCACGGAGAGTGAAACTTCCCGATCCCGGAGGAGAAGATTTAAGGCCTCAAATATGGCCTTGTAGAGATGGTGAAGATGGTGGACATCTTGAGGAAGAATGACTATGATGGGAAGCATGGACCATACCTAAACCCAAATGAGAGAGGCCAAAATCATGACTAAAGTTGTGAAGAGTCTGCACAGGAATTTTGGGGTACGACGATCCAAGGACCAATTGAGGAAACGGTGGTCAAACCTGAAATTGAGGGAGCAGGATCAGTATAGAAGGATCAAGAAAGTGCTTCTAAAAAGTAAGTAGTTGTCGTGTGTTCCGATTATTATTATTACTTGCATGCTGCTCCATGTGCTTTTTTTACTGTTGTACAGTTTAAAATGGCAACTTTCATGTTCGTGGGCACAGTAATCGGTTGTAGGAAACATTGTTCGTTTGTCAACTAAATACGATGGTTTTGGCAGATACATAGTTAATTAAATTTGGTCATGCTAATTTGTATAAAAAGAAGTTTTTGACATTGTTGTCTAGATGTGTTTGTAACTAGAATGAATTGCAAACTTGATTCAGTGTAATGTAAGGAGAGGACACTCAGCAGCTGTTTACACATATGGACTCAGGAGCACTAGTGTGGGACACAGGAACAAACTTTTTAGGGTGTCCCACACAGGTACTCCTACTTGGGGTGTCTACATGTGTGAAATTTATCCAAAAAAGGTAAGTATTCCAGCTTTGTTAAGGAATAAATTAATGTCTTCAACTTGGAACTCTGCCCAAACAGGCAATTGTACCCCACTTTGAAGCAATGTTTCATATTCCTATTTCTGGCCACAAATATCCGTGTGCTAAGTATATCTTTTGTTTCATTCTCATAGGGGAGAAAAGACTAGGGACGTCTGACGACACCAGGAACCCCCCCACCTCCTGAAGAAGCAGAAGACAGAACCAAACCAGAGGATGTGGAGGAAGGAGAGGTGGTAGAAATTGTCACCACTACAGGTGAGTGTCTGACACCACAGATTCAGGTAATAGATGTATGCCTGCATATTTATAATACATGGTGTGTATTTTTTCTTTTAGGTGATGTGCATGTTGTGGAAGAACAATCTACTCTTTTCACCACTGACAGTGCACAAAGACTAATCCAGGACATCATGTATTGTAGTCAGGATTTAGACATCATCAAGCAAAAGACAAATGAGGTTGAACAAAAACTGAAGAACATGATTGATGTACTAGGAAGAATATAAAGAACTACCAAATGACACCAATTTATAGCTTTGGGTACCAAGTTTTTAAAAAATGTTTATGCATTTTAAAAGCCAAATTCGTAAGATGCACACAGTGTGTCAACATGTGCTATCTGCCATCAGGGAATATCAATGTACGTATTTTGTGGGTGCAAACCCTTCCTCGTAACTCAAGTAGGTGAGAGGAAGGGGTTGCATACCCAAAACACGTCCATTGATCCCCCATGATGGGAGATAGCACATGTTGACATTAGGTATGGGATCAGAAAGGAAATCCCCAGTTTTAATCCCAATTTGTGTGCATCTTCTAAACTTGGCTTTTACAGGGGTGACATCACCCCATCTGATGAAGGCAAGATCAAGACATTTTTGACACTATAATGTCTGATATTGCCTTCAGTTTTTCAATGTTGAACTTTGTAAGTTCCAGAGTTGTGCATGTTATGTTTGCAAACATGCCTGCTTATGTACTTTTCTAAAATTTTCAAGGTAAAACTTTAAAAAACAAGATGTGTTTTTTTGAACACAAAATGTTTTATAACGCACATGTGAATGTGCACGGAGTAAAAGGTTTTATACTCAACAATGTGTGGCTTCTTCTTTCAATGCTCAATACCACTTTTTGTATTAAGTTGGTGTTTACAGTGACAATGGAGGTTAGTTAATAATGTAAAAACCACTTGGCACTACAAGTGCACTAGGAGACAGGTTAAAACAAACACAAGCAGTAAATCAAAATCAAGATTTTGTCAGGTCATTTTTTTATTTTATTTAGAAAATATTTTTAAAAATTTTGGCATAGCAATGGCCCCCTACCCGTAAAATAGTCAACATATTTTTCCCGCACTTCATAGGCACTTTGGGGAGGCAAGCCAGGACGGCCAGCTTCCAGGGCAGTCATTGTTATTTTTTTTTTTTGAAGTTTGGCCTCAGGCCCAACTGAGGCAACATAATTTGGAGCATTTCTTTTTAAAAAGTTGTGCAGTATGCAGCAGGATAATCCTATGTGGTTCAGTTTGTACTCCGCCATATTTATAGCCATTAGAAATAGGCTGAACCGGCTGGCCATTATCCCAAAGGTATTCTCCACGACTCTTCAGGCTCTGGCCAGCCCCTCCTTACTTACACTATTGGAAGCCCACTGGACAGGTAAGAAGTGTCATAATACTAAAATATAAATACACACTGTACAAATTGAAGCACATTTTTACATTCTGCAATTACCTATCAAGATAATAGGAGAACAAAACTTTAAACAGTACCATTTGAAAGTATTCAGGCAGGCCCTTTCACTACATGCTTTGGTGAATTCATCCATAAATCTGACCACAAAAGAGGTAGGTATAGTGTGTATGGGTTTGGCAAAGTCTGGCATTCTTCTGCCTGAATTTAAGGACACAAATAATATTTGTACATATTTGTACATGTTATTTGACTACACGCACTGAAAACCAGATACAAGCCCACAAGCACAAACTTTTTACACATTTTAGGGGGTGTTTGGGGTAAAGCATTACAATGGAGCTGAAAAAATACATTTTTAAGTGACTAGGCTAGGTGTATATGCGCCCAGGATAGCATGCTGGGGAGGTTAGTGAAGGCAAATATGCATGAAGGACAAAAAAGGAGCATTAAAAAATCCAGCATGCATGAGGATAAAGAGGACATTCACAGCATATTACAATCATGGCAATTATGGAATGATAAAAATAATACAAAATATTAGCATACATTAAATACATAGAATGTGATGTTAAAGGAGAAAACTTACCCTAATATAGTCCTTTTGCAGGACCTGAATGATGGCAGAACAGGTCTCTGGGATAATGATTCTCAGAGCCTGGGGGGACATGCCTGTCGAGAACTTGAGGTCCTGCAGACTTCTCCCTGGCGCCAAGTACTGCAAGGTGGTGATGAGCCTCTGCTCCGGAGTGATGGCTTGCCGCATGCAGGTGTCCTGCTTCATAATATAAGGGGACAGAAAAGCCAACAGACGGTGAAAAATGGGGTCCGTCATCTGGAGATAATTCCTGAAATCATCAGGATTATTCTCCTGGATCTCACGCAGCAAAGGCATGTGAGAGAATTGGTCACGCTGGAGCAACCAATTCTTGGTCCATGAACTCCTCCCCACCTTGTTCATGGACTGGGCTTGGGTCAAAGTAAGAACCCCAACACCAAGCCACCGCACAGCACGAACTCTATGAGGAGTACGTATCCGCAACATGGCTTCAAAACAGTCGGCTGGTCAGAACGAACTTAACAGAACGCACTGAAGAACAGCAAGGCCTGTGAAGAGCGAGCTGAAAATCAGAAACGAGCAGACAAGAATGCACTGAAAAACAGATACAAACTGACTACACGCACTGAAAAACAGATACATACCCACAAGCACAAACTGAAGAGCAGTAATTGACTAAAAAGCACGAAAGCTGAAAAGCGTGAATCGTCTCTCACCAAACTTCTACTAACACAAGATTAGTAGGAGGAGCCCAAAGGGTGGTGCACTGGCTATTGAATTTCCATTTTCTAGTCCTGTCGTACGTGTTGTACGTCACTGAGTTCTTGACGGTCGGAATTTGGTGTGACCGTGTGTATGCAAGACAAGCTTGAGCGGAATCCCGTCGGAAAAGCCATTATACCTTTTTCCAACCAAAATCCCGATTGTGTGTACATGGCATAAGAGAGTTTGTGATAAAATTAGGCTGATGTTAAGACACACTCTTAGCTGTGTTGCCATATATATGCATTTTTCATGAAAAAAACATCACAAAATCTTGACATAAAACATCTTTTTTTTACCCTGCCATGACTGTCTCATAAAATAAGTAGTTGGGAGGAATGGAAAGTTTTATATTTAGATGTAAGTGTTGTAGATTTGAGCCTATAGATAATATATTGCAGCAGTTCTTATACATCAAACTGATGACACCAGTCATCATAAATCCACTCATACACCCTTTTCAATTAGGCAGCACAATGAGCACTGGTATTGTACAAGATGTAGTAAGCATAGTAACCAGTTATGCCGCGTACACGCGACCTGACTTTATGGCATACTTTGCCCGGCGGACTTTTCGACTGACTTTCCGAATGAACGGACTTGCCTACACACGATCAACCAAAGTCCGACCGATTCGTACGTGATGACGTATGACCGGACTAAAACAAGGAAGTTCATAGCCAGTAGCCGATAGCTGCCCTAGCGTAGTTTTTTGTCCGTCAGGCTAGCGTACAGACGAGCGGACTTTTGATCGGACTCGAGTCCGTCGGATAGATTAGAAAGATAGATTAGAAACATGTCTGTCAAACTTTTGAGAAAACAAAGTCCGCTAGAGCCCACACACGATTGAATTGTCCGACGAAATCGCCGGACCAAGTATGCCGTAATGTCCGATCGTGTGTACGCGGCATTAGACTTTAGATCACTGCTGTCAGAATAAATGATGGATTCTGACTGGTTATGCGTCACTGCCCTTACACATTACCTTTGGTATGTACATCCTATCATCACCTTATACAAAAAACAACAAATGTAAAGTAGTGCGCTCATAGGTGACTCCATGTTTTATGGTTCTGCTGCAAAACAAGATTTGACTCTGTTAGCAAATTGTGTAATTTTAACTTTCTGGCTGGAGAATGCTGTTAAGTGGCTTGCAAACAGAAATAAGGGAACTAATCAAACTTTTCTGTGAATCATCAAAACTCAACCACTAGCAAATACCTAGACAAGAAATGGTCAAATCAGCAAAATTACATATTATGGTGCTTTAAGTTTTCTTGTTTTTTTTTGTAGGGAGGGATAATGGCTAATGCTCTTTATTGATTTCTCAACGTTATGTGCACATTCTGTAAATTGAACTGTGCTTAGAAATGGATGAAAATAAAAAGGAAGAAACTGCCTTTCCAAGTAGAGCATAATTTTTTTTTGCTATTTCAAGAGCAGTGCCACTAGTTGTAAGAAACATCACCCTGGAAAGAAATATCTAATGCCCTGTACACACAATAGGATTTTCCGACAAAAAAATCCATGTTTTTTTTCCGACGGATGTTGGCTCAAACTTGTCTTGCATACACACAGTCACACAAATCTTGTTGGAAATTCTGAACGTCAAGAACGCGGTGACGTACAACATGTACGACGAGCCTAGAAAAATGAGGTTTAATAGCCAGTGCAGCTCTTCTGCTTGATTCCGAGCATGCGTGGAATTTTGTGCTTCGGAATTGTGTGCACACGATCGGAATTTACGACAACGGATTTTGCTGTCGGAAAATTTGAGAACCAGCTCTCAAATTTTGTGTGACGGAAATTCAGATGGAAAATGTCCGATGGAGCCTCCACACGGTCGAAATTTCCGACAACAAGCTCCCAGAGAACATTTTCCGTTGGGAAATCCTATCATGTGTACGGGGCATTAGGGTGGGCTGGAGAGTGTCTGTATGGTGGACTGGAGCGATTCAGGTTAGTCTAATACCCTGTACAGACGGTTGGACATTGATCGGACATTCCGACAACAAAATCCTTGGATTTTTTCCGACGGATGTTGGCTCAAACTTTTCTTGCATACACATGGTCGGACAAAGTTGTCAGAAAATCCGATCGTTCTGAACATGGTGACGTAAAACGTGTACGTCTGGACTATAAACGAGGCAGTAGCCAATAGCTTTCATCTCTTAATTTATTCTGAGCATGCGTGGCACTTTGTGCGTCAGATTTGTGTACACACGATCGGAATTTCCGACAACGGATTTTGTTGTCGGGAAATTTTATAGCAAGCTCTCAAACTTTGTGTGTCGGAAATTCCTATGGAAAATGTGTAATGGAGCCTACACACGGTCGGAATTTCCGACAACAAGGTCCTATCACACATTTTCCATCGGAAAATTCTATCGTGTGTACAGGGCATTACAGTGTAAAGTCCCAGAATCTCAGGGGTCTGTGGCTATATATTTAGAGACCATGGAGAAATCAAAGTAAGCAGTCCCCATCCAACTACTATAAAACACTGACATCTTTTTGTGTACAAAGGAAAAGATTGATACCTTTCTTGAGAAGTTTACAAAATGGGTCAAATTAAGACAGAACAAGCCAGGAGTCCAGTGCCCAAATGAAAGAACTGGGACTTCTCCATAGGAACCCACAGAATAAGTCATACCAATAAAAAATGGCAAGTCAGAAATTTTCTTCAAAAAGAAGAGAAATAAAACCCTTTAGACAAAGCTCATTTGAAAGACTGGTTTACAGAAAAAACAGTAAAACCCCTGTGTAGTAAAATTCTATGGGCGCTTCTTTGCCCTTTGAACAGCTAAATTAGACTTCAAAGTGCAATTCTCTGTGAGACCAGGCAATTGTTTTGTGATACTGTGCCATGTATATTTTGACTAACGCTCACACCTATCATTAGCAATAAAATATCACACTTGTAAAAATCTTAGGAATAATTTCTGAATCTACAGACATACAGCAGTAGGTAACAGGACAAACTGCCTAACAAGTCCATTAATATGTATGCAAGTCAGTGAAATCCTTTAATTTCACATATATATATATATATATCTCACAAAAGTGAGTACACCCCTCACATTTTTGTAAATATTTTATTATATCTTTTCATGTGACAACACTGAAGAAATTACACTTTGCTACAATGTAAAGTAATTTGCTGTCCCCTCAAAATAACTCAACAAACAGCCATTAATGTCTAAACCGCTGGCAACAAAAGTGAGTACACCCTAAGTAAAAATGTCTAAATTGGGCCCAATTAGCCATTTTTCCTCCAAGGTGTCATGTGACTCGTTAGTGTTACAAGGTATCAAGTGTGAATAAGGAGTAGGTGTGTTAAATTTGGTGCTATCACTCTCAGTCTCTCATACTGGTCACTGGAAGTTCAACATGGCACCTCATGGCAAAGAACTCTCTGAGGAACTGAAAAAACAATTTGTTGCTCTACATAAAGATGGCATAGGCTAAAGGAAGATTGCCAAGACCCTGAGACTGAGCTGCAGCACGGTGGCCAAGACCAAACAGTGGTTTAACAGGACAGGTTCCACTCAAGACAGGCCTCGCCATGGTTGACCAAAGAGGTTGAGTGCACGTGCTCAGCGTCATATCCAGAGGTTGTCTTTGGGAAATAGACGTAGGAGTGCTGCCAGCATTGCTGCAGAGGTTGAAGGGTTGGGGGGTCAGCCTGTCATTGCTCAGACCATACGCCGCACACCACATCAAACTGGTCTGCATGGCTGTCATCCCAGAAGTAAGCCTCTTCTAAAGATGATGCACAAGAAAGCCCGCAAACAGTTTGCTGAAGACAAGCAGACTAAGGTCATGGATTACTGGAACCATGTCCTGTGGTCTGATGAGACCAAGATAAACGTATGTGGTTCAGATGGTATCAAGCGTGGGTGGTGGCAACCAGGTGAGGAGTACAAAGACAAGTGTGTCTTCCCTACAGTCAAGCATGATGGTGGGAGTGTCATGGTTGGGGTTGCATGAATGCTGCTAGCACTGGGGAGCTACAGTTAATTGAGGGAACCATGAATACCAACATGTACTGTGACATACTGAAGCAGCGCATGAAACCCTCCCTTTAGGGACTGGGCAGCAGGGCAGTATTCCAACATGATAACGACTCCAAACATGCCTCCAAGACGACCACTGCTTAGCTAAAGAAGCTGAGGGTAAAGGTGATGGACTGGCCAAGCATGTCTCCAGACCTAAACCCTATTGAGCATCTGTGGAGCATCCTCAAAGGGAAGGTGGAGGAGTGCAAGGTCTCTAACATCCACCAGCTCTGTGATGTTGTCATGGAGGAGTGGAAGAGGACTCCAGTGGCAACCTGTGAAGCTCTGGTGAACTCCATGACCAAGAGGGTTAAGGCAGTGCTGGAAAATAATGGTGGCCACACAAAATATTGACACTTTGGGCCAAATTTGGACATTTTCACTTAGGGGTGTACTCATTTTTGTTGCCAGCGGTTTAGACATTAATGGCTGTGTGTTGAGTTGTTTTGAGGGGACAGCAAATTTACACTGTTATACAAGCTGTACACTCACTACTTTACATTGTAGCAAAGTGTCATTTCTGCAGTGTTGTCACATGAAAAGATATAATAAAATATTTACAAACATGTGAGGAATGTACTCACTTTTGTGAGATACTGTGTATGTCTATGTATATATACAGTGGGGACGGAAAGTACTCAGACCCCCTTAAATTTTTCACTCTTTGTTATATTGCAGCCATTTGCTAAAATCATTTAAGTTATTTTTTTTCCTCATTAATGTACACACAGCACCCCTTATTGACAGAAAACACGCAATTGTTGACATTTTTGCAGATTTAAAAAAAAGAAAAACTGAAATATCACATGGTCCTAAGTATTCCGACCCTTTGCTGTGACACTCATATATTTAACTCAGGTGCTGTCCATTTCTTCTGATCATCCTTGAGATGGTTCTACATCTTCATTTGAGTCCAGCTTTATCTGTCTAAAAAAAATTATAACAATTTTGTTTGGGTACAGCACTATATGACTGTGCAATTGTCATTCAAATTGCTTGCCCAGTAGGCAAGTGGTTGTAAGGGCAGAAGGTTTTTTTCCTCAATGCGTTCTATGGGAGATGGGGAGGAGCCAGGAAAGGCAACAGGAGAACTGCCTGAAGAGCTCAGAGACAGAATTGTGGCAAGGCACAGATCTGGCCAAGGTTACAAAAAAATACTGCTGCACTTAAGGTTCCTAAGAGCACAGTGGCCTCCATAATCCTTAAATGGAAGAAGTTTGGGACGACCAGAACCCTTCCTAGAGCTGGCTGTCCAGCCAAACTGAGCTATCGGGGGAGAAGAGCCTTGGTGAGAGAGGTAAAGAAGAACCCAAAGATCACTGTGGCTGAGCTCCAGAGATGCAGTCGGGAGATGGGAGAAAGTTGTAGAAAGTCAACCATCACTGCAGCCCTCCACCAGTCAGGGCTTTATGGCAGAGTGGCCCGACGGAAGCCTCTCCTCAGTGCAAGACACATGAAAGCCCACATGATGTTTGCTAAAAAACACCTGAAGGACTCCAAGATGGTGAGAAATAAGATTCACTGCTCATCACCTGTCCAATACAGTCCCAACAGTGAAGCATGGTGGTGGCAGAATCATGCTGCGGGGGTGTTTTTCAGCTGCAGGGACAGGACGACTGCTTGCAATCGAGGGAAAGATGAATGCGGACAAGTACAGGGATATCCTGGATGAAAACCTTCTCCAGAGTGCTCAGACTGGGCCAAAGGTTTACCTTCCAACAAGACAATGACCCTAAGCACACAGCTAAAATAACCAAGGAGTGGCTTCACAACAACCCTGTGACTGTTCGTGAATGGCCCAGCCAGAGCCCTGACTTAAACCCAGTTGAGCATCTCTGGAGAGACCTAAAAATGGCTGTCCACCAACGTTTACCATCCAACCTGACATAACTGGAGAGGAACTACAGGCAGTGGATCCCCAAATCCAGGAGTGAAAAACTTGTTGCATCTGTCCCAAAAAGACTCATGGCTGTATTATATCAAAAGGGTGCTTCTACTAAATACTGAGCAAAGGGTCTGAATACTTAGGACCATGTGATATTTCAGTTTTTCTATTTTAATAAATCTACAAAAATGACAACAATTCTGTGTTTTTCTGTCAATAAGGGGTGCTGTTTGTACATTAATGAGGAAAAAAAAAAGTAACATAAATAATTTTAGCAAATGGCTGCAATATCACAAAGAGTGACAAATTTAGGGGGGTCTGAATACTTTCCGTCCCCACTGTATATTGGTATGTAAAGATATGTTTTTTGTTTTTTTTTGGGTGGAGCCTGCTGCACTTTAGCATTACTATAGCTCTAATGTCTTCAAGATACACTGTCTAAATACAAAGTGGAGTGCACAGAATTATATTTTGGAGTTGATACAATAATTTTTATTTTTTATAAATATAGAAATTGATAAAGGCATTATATTCAAATTATTTGGTTACTGGCATACCCATACATATCGCAGAAAATATTTCTGCCTTGTTTTATGCATAGCTTTTTATTCTGTGTTTGTTTTGCACATGCAGAGTACAGGCTACCCTACCAGCTCATCTGTACAGATGCTGTGACGATGTAAGGCCCGCCATACACAGAGCAAATTTTTTTCCCTAAACCACAGTTTGCAGGAAAGAAATTTGCTTGATTCCTCCATCAACACAGACAGTGTTGGTGCGGGAATCCCTCCTGTCTTTTCCCGGCTGGGGGCGGGGGTGGGAGAAGACAGCGATTATCACTAGTGGCTATAGCAGCCACTAGCAATAATTGCAAGAGAATCTGACAGGCTGGCTGTACCCAAGTTGATCGATCAATCAGCTTACACATGCAGCCTGCCCATTAATGGTTCAAATCTTGGCTAGTTCCTGCTGAATCGGCTGAGACCATGTATGGCCAGCCTAACTTCTGTTGCATGCACAGGAGTTACATTATTCATGGCTGCCTAATGGCAAAGCTAAATGACACTAAACCTAAAAGACAACTAGCCAAAGACAACCAGCCAAAAAATCAGCAGTGGCAGGGGAGCAGAGAGAGGGAGCACAACAGTCATTTGGCTGTAGGGTGGCTCACTGAAAATGAGTGTCCCGTAATGTGCAAGTATTCTGTGCACCCATCACAATAATTGTAACGTTGCAACAGTACCAACTCACAATATGGGCATTAAAAACAATACCCATAATTAAAATAGTCTTGATTGTCTTTTAAAATACCATCATGTTAAAAAAACATGGGTCAGTGGAAATACTTATAATGATAGGGTGCCTGACTAATATCACAACAAGGGCACGAGTGGCAGCAAGACACAGTAGTGTGGAAAACTTATGCTGTCAATACACAGATCCAGTTTTGTCTGATTCCTGCTATATCTGCTGAAACTCAAACCATGGATGGCCCAGTCAGCCTCATCCAGCTCAACAAACTAAAAAATCAGAGCCAAATATAAATATTTTGTATTCTTGACATCCATGGGTGCAGGGGCAATCCGAATACAATAGCCAGGAAAGTAGATTCATCCATCCATGCCGTTTAGCATGGATGGGGTAATCTGTTGCTTTTTCCTGTTCAGTCCTGTGGGCTTATGCTGCGTACACACGGTCGTTTTTTCCGACAGGAAATGTTGGATGTGAGATTGTTGGCTCAAAGTCCAACCATGTGTATGCTCCATCGAACATTTGTTGTCGGACTTTCCGCCAACAAATGTTGGCTAGCAGGTTCTCAAATTTTCCACCAACAAAACTTTGTGGTCGGAATTTCCAATCGTGTGTACACAAGTCCATTGCACAAAAGTTCACGCATGCTCAGAATCAAGCAGGAGGAGCCACACTGGCTATTAAAGTTCCTTTTTCTCGGCTCATCGTACATCTTGTACGTGACTACGTTCCCACATTTGTAATTGTTGGCCAACATTTGTGTGACTGCGTGTATGTAAGACAAGTTGGAGCCAACAACCTTCAAACAAAAATCCACGATTTTGTTGTCATAAAGTCAGATTGTGTGTACGGGGCATTAGTGTGTGTGGCTAGCCTAATAATCCAAGCATCTGCCATTAAATCAGATTTGTGCATAAAAGTTTGCTTATCCTTTCTCAGACAAACAATAAATATTCAGTTATTCAGGCTATAACCATCAATGTTAATAACTGGCTTAATTGTAAGGCAGGTATTTGCAGGGCTGTCTTTAAGGCAGCGCAAAAGGGGCAGCTGCCTTGGGCCCTGTCATTGTTGTGGGGTGCTGCCTCATACTTGCCAACTATCCCAGTTTAAATTCCCTTGGCCCTTGAAGTTTTAGTCCCTTGCTGTGTCCTGATATCTCAGTGTGAAATGCTGCTACTAATGCTGCCCAGCTCTGCCCTATTGTTGTGTACAGATGACTCACCTACAGACCCTGTGTTCACATGTAAATGACCGCCATTCATATGTAAATAGCATCAGCATTTATATGTAAATAGCTGCATCCGGCAACATAGATATGTAAATAAAGGTGGCATTCATATTTTTATCTTGCCCCCTGCAGTGAGGAGATGATGTGCTGTAACCTCTAGCAACCAATCAGTGAGCAGTATTACTATACAGTAATCTCTAGCAACCAATCAACAAGCAGAAATCATGTGCTCTAACATCTAGCAACTAATCAGTGAGCCGTAATGTGTGCTGTAACCTCTAGCAACCAGTCAGTAATCGGTAATGATACACTGTAACCTCTGGCAACCAATTGCAATCGCTGCCTGATCTGATACAGTAAACTGATTTGAAGTCTAGCTGCTATTTATTGTATGTTTCAGAGCAGGTGGAGAGTGAAATTGTATGGGGGGGGGGCAAGAAAACGTTTGCCCAGGGTTCAATCAATATTAAAGATGGTCCTGAGTATTTGTTCTTATAGACTTAAATATAAATATAAATATCTAATAGCATATGCTTATCTGTCGCTTACTTTAGCAATTTGTGCTAAATTTGTTTTTCACTTAAGCTTGTAACAATTATGCAGAACAAATAGTAATAACAGCAGGTAAATGAACAAAACCATAACAAAAACAATTCATGAGTGATTCCAAAGAGCTCAAGTATCTAGAAAATCAAAGAAAACACTTCAATCATAAACTGTGATTGACAATACAACCACCCATAGACACAGAACTTGGAGGTGGAAGTTATGTTACTTGATTTTGAGCTCCAAAGAGTAACAAGCAATTTAATTTATTAAAACTAAAGACAGCAATAAACTTTTCAGATACAACCTATTACCTCCACCTTTTCTTTGACTTTGAGAGCTGTACTTGCAAGCCCTGGCTTGTAAAAATATTGCACTGTTTAAATGCAGCCTGTCTGCAATCAGCACTGATTCTTTTTTTTTTAACAAAGTGAATTTATCTTCTTTTGCCCACTTTCTCTGACCTAAACCAGCCAACCCTCCCCTTCACCAGATGAATATGTAGCTCAATCTGGCAGTGGTTACCTTCTCTGCTTGTTTACATCCCGACCCAAACATCTTCCGGGCTGTTTATTCACAATAGCTGCCAATAGACTTCTATTGGCCTGTCTCCTGAGAATCTCTAGCCTTGAGAAAACACAAAAGTGAGGACACCCCTCACATTTTTGTAAATATTTTATTATATCTTTTCATGTGACAACACTGAAGAAATTACACTTTGCTACAATGTAAAGTAGTGAGTGTACAGCTTGTATAACAGTGTAATTTTGCTGTCCCCTCAAAATAACTCAACACATAGCCATTAATGTCTAAACCGCTGGCAACAAAAGTGAGTACACCCCTAAGTGAAAATGCCCAAATTGGGCCCAAAGTGTCAATATTTTGTGTGGCCACCATTATTTTCCAGCACTGCCTTAACACTCTTGGGCATTGAGTTCACCAGAGCTTCACAGTTTGCCACTGGAGTCCTCTTCCACTCATCCATGACGACATCACGGAGCTGGTGGATGTTAGAGACCTTGCGCTCCTCCACCTTCCGTTTGTGAATGCTCCACAGATGCTTAATAAGGTTTAGGTATGGAGACATGCTTGGCCAGTCCATCACCTTTACCCTCAGCTTCTTTAGCAAGGCAGTGGTTGTCTTGGAGGTGTGTTTAGGTTCGGTATCATGCTGAAATATTGCCCTGCGGCCCAGTTTTCAAAGGGAGGGGATCATGCTCTGCTTTAGTATGTCACAGTACATGTTGGCATTCATGGTTCCCTCAATGAACTGTAGCTCCCCAGTGCCGGCAGCACTCATGCAGCCCCAGACCATGACACTCTCACCACCATGCTTGACTGAAGGCAAGACACACTTGTCTTTGTACTCCTCACCTGGTTGCTGTCACACATGCTTGACAACATCTGAACCAAATAAGTTTATCTTGGTCTCATTAGACCACAGGACATGGTTCCAGTAATCCATGTCCTTAGTCTGCTTGTCTTCAGCAAACTGTTTGTGGGCTTTCTTGTGCATCATCTTTAGAAGAGGCTTCCTTCTGGGACGACAGCCATGCAGACCAATTTGATGCAGTGTGCGGAATATGGTCTGAGCACTGACAGGCTGACCTCCCACCCCTTCAACCTCTGCAGCATTGCTGACAGCACTCATTCGTCTATTTCCCAAAGACAAGCTCTGGATAGGACGCTGAGCACGTGCACTCTACTTCTTTGGTCGACCATGGCGAGGCCTGTTCAGTGGAACCTGTCCTGTTAAACCACTGTATGGTCTTGACCACCATGCTGCAGTTCAGTTTCAGGGTCTTGGCAATCTTCTTATGGCCTAGGCCATCTTTATGTAGAGCAACAATTCTTTTTCTTCAGATCCTCAGAGAGTTCTTTGCCGTGAGGTGCCTTATTGAACTTCCAGTGACCAGTATGAGAGAGTGAGAGCGATAACACCAAATTTTACACACCTGCTCCCCATTCACACCTGATATCTTAACACTAATGAGTCACATGACACCGGGGAGGGAAAATGGCTAATTGGGCCCAATTTGGACATTTTCACTCAGGGGTGTACTCACTTTTGTTGCCAGCGATTTAGACATTAATGGCTGTGTGTTGAGTTATTTTGAGGGGACAGCAAATTTACACTGTTATACAAGCTGTACACTCACTTCTTTACATTGTAGCAAAGCGTCATTTCTTCAGTGTTGTCACATGAAAAGATATAATAAAATATTTACAAAAATGTGAGGCTTGTACTCACTTTTGTGAGATACTGTATGTCTATGAAAAGCTACTGCACCTACTGCACCAGCACCCAGAAGATGTTTAGGGCAGGATAAATACAAACACCAGCCATTATGCATCCAGGGAGGGAGGGCTAGTGAAGGATAGGGAAGAGGGAAAAAAAGGATAAGTGAACTTATGTTTTAAAGTACACTTACATTTTAAAGCGTAAATCCAACTTTTTTATTTATATAAGAGGAAAAAATACCAAGAATACAGTGGTGCACAAGATATAGCATATTAGGTTCCATAAAAACAAGCATCAGACTGTGAGAAGGCCTAAAGGCAACATGGCGTTAAGGAACTGATAAAGCTATAACAGCAACATCAAAACTTAACATCTCATAACATTTTCCACTAATAAGAAGTAAGTAAGAACAAATATATGTATCAAAAAATATGGGACTTAGACATAAAAAAAGACAGGGGGCAATGATAGGAAAGAGAAGGGTACATCCCAATCATTCTCAGTTGACTGCCGCTGCCAATCTAAGAACTAGAAACAATCCACTATATCAAAGATTTTGCCTCGTACACATGATAAGAATATCAGACGAATGATCGTCCGTTTTTTTTTTTGGATGCTAGTCTCATATGGAAAACCGATAAATTACTAAACTTTTTTTTTGGACATACCATACTGATTAAACAAAAGTTGTATATTCTGGTATTGTATAAGAAAAAATGTTGTGTTTGTCCCTTAATTTCGCATGAACTGTCATTATTGCCTTTTGAAAGCTGTGTACTAACAATCAGATTAACTTTGAAAGTAGTATTTTTCGTCTGAATTTCTCATTGTGTGTACAAAGCATTAAACCTTAGGAGAGTTATTCAATCAGGCTGTAAAATATTGCATGTTCTGGATATCTTTTATATAGGAACAAAAAACTGATTTGAAAAGTTGGCGAGACATGTTTATATTTCAGAGTAATTAAGCATCGAGATGCTGTTAAAATTTGTGTAATCAACTTGCTTTAAAGTTTGTATAATTGAGGAAAAGGCAAGTACAGGGGGCATATATGTATTTTTTTTTTTATCTTAGGTGGGGAAGAATCAGATTTTCTCCAGAATAGGATATGAGCAGAAACTCTGCAACACAAAGAAAAATAAAATCACTTTGATTAGGGATGATTAAAAACCTTTAGTAATTCATATTGCTGTCCCTGTTTCTCTGGAAAGGAGGTTGACCTTACTTCCTCTGGGGTCACCAGGATTTAAAATGAGAGTTTTCTGGAGATACTAACCTTTCCACTCCAAAAGTTTAGCCTGGCTTTGAAAATAATAAAACTCAGAGTTTGAAGAGATAAAATTAAAGTGGAATTTTTGAAGAAGATCTTCCCAGTGACCTCCTACTCTGGTTGTTTTCTGTTGATCACTGCAATAGAATGTGTCTGTTAACAAAACAAATTGAACTGCCCTTGGCTTTGCAAAGCAAAAAAGTCAAAAGCAAGGGAAACAGACATGTGACCCATTGTATGTGATTTTAAACAAAGCTCAAATTTCACTTAAATGCGTGTGGCTCATTTATAATTCAAAACAAAGTAGTGTGTGCTAAAATGCCTCTTTATCAGGGATCTCATATTTGCAAGTTTGTTGAATTTCAAATCAGACTTTGTGTGAGATGTTTTTAATCTTCACGACTAAAATGTTACTTTTCAAAATCAAAGTTGTTCTATATGAAAGAGTCATATGCAAAAAGAAAATCTAACACACTTTATGAAATTAATGCTAATTATAATGCTATTTTATTATAAATCAAAGCCAGACACTGCCAGGCCCACTAACATATTTAATTGGAGAATAAATCACAGTCACCTTGTGTAACTTCTAAATGAGGTGTTGGTACTTCAGCAAATCTGGTCTCTTGTATATTGCCAAAGATTACAGTGTGAGAGAAATGGTTAGGTTTCTATGTTGTGTTTCTTTACCCAGCTACTCACTGGAGTATAGACTGGAATAGCAAAACTTAGAACAGAAGAAAACTATTAAACAGAATGTAAATTAGTATAACTTCCCATTTAGCAAGAGCTAAGTCTCCAGCATACTAAATTATTTATGAACATATTCCATATTGACCCCTATTGTACAAATTGTTCAAGAGAGAGATAAGATGAAAAATCTGGTGACATTAAAACGGTTGGATTTATTAAAGTAGATCTCCTAGGCAGATATAAAGAAATTCATTGAATGCAGTTCTGTGTTTATTAAAACAACATTAGGTAATATTTTTTATGCAAGCATAATAATTTGACTTAGTATCATCCTCTTCCAGTCCCCTAGACAGCCAAGTTCAGACTAAGAAAGGGAGAGGTAGCACTAGGAGCCAATCAGTTTATGTGCTGAAAGAGCATACTGGTAGGAGGAAAAAGCAGTGCCAAGGTGAGTTTGTCACTGTGCTGCTTTTCCTTCACTGTCCAGTCACAGGCTAGAGGCTGCACCATAAAAGCTTGGGTTCAGAAAAAGTGGGTTAAATTATATAGGCTGTCATTCAACCTGGAAGACCAAGAACATCTGGTGGTGCAAAATATTGTAGGGGACAGCTAAATTAGTGAGTTTTGATGCAAACTTTTTTTTTTTTTTTAATGGGCTATTATTTATTTTACTGGATCTCTGTTTTAATGTTCATGAATGACCCCCTCCTATAAACTGATTGATTGATTTCTTATCTTCTCACCTTTTCTAACATTTATACAAATTTAAGCAACCATGTCAAGTCATCACATTGAAACTATTTAATTGGATGGAACCAACCAATCATATCCTGCTTAGCCTGTCCTGTCAGCAGGGAAGAAATAGAGAGAATGCCAAGGGGATTTCTAAGCTCCGATCCGGTGAGGCAGTGATAGCAGGGCTCAGAACGGGAGATTGCTGCACTGCAGGTCAGCGGGACAGGGGGGTGAGGAGGAGGTCCTGTGTAAGTTCATATACAGATTTTTTCTGTAAAGGTGAACTTACACTTTAATGTTTAAAGTTTAAAGATATATATATATATATATATATATATATATATATATATATATATATATACATATATATATACTGTAAGTACTGTAAGGTAAAATATAGTACAGTGCAAACTTTTTTGGGGAGATTGTATCACATTAAAGGAGAAGTACGGCCAACTCTCTTTTGGTCCTCTTGTGGTTCACAAGAGTACACTTAGGCCAAAGTCCGCTGTTGGCTGACATCACTCAGCCGGTCCAAGCTTTGAAGAGGTCCTGACTTTAATGTTGACCAGCAGCTGGCTCAGCCTCTCAGCATGCTGCTGAGAGGCTGAGCCAGCCGCTCCCACGCATACGACTGCCTGGTGCTCCAGTGAGGACTAGAGGGCAGAGCAGATAGCCTGACAGTCACCGGCTCTCTGCTCACTGAAGACCAAAGTTCTCAGTCTTATAAGCCAGGGGACAGATGCAGCATCACACCTAGGTGAGTATATGTGTTTTTTTTTTTTGAAAAGCCATACTTCTCTTAAGTATTGCCACTGAAGTATGCCTTTTGGTGTCAAGTGACCAATAGCAGACAATGAACAATCTAAATGAGTCAGTCAAGACCATATTTAATATTAGCTATCTTCAGACATTGGACATATTTTTCAATGGGCACAGTGGTATATGTTAAAAAATTGTAGAAGTAATTTGCAAACAAGATTGCCTTGTACTTTCACTTAAAGCCTAAACGTAATTTACCTTAATGCATTCCTTGCATTAGGATAAAAAAAGTTTAAGCATTAGCTTCCCCCCTCACCCCCCCCTTTTACTTACCTGAGCCCTCATTCAATCCAGCGCTGTGCACATCTGCAGCTCCTCTCTCCCCTCACTTCTGGGTCTCAGTGGCTTTGCTGGGGTACTTGGAGCCATTGGCTCCTGCTGCTGTGAATGAAAGCCAGTGACGAGGAAGTGGGGAGTGGGTCTGAGTCCCGCTGTCTGTTTCAATGGACACAGCAGTGGGGCTCGGGAGTGAGCACACACAAGTGCCACCATGGAAAGCGGCTTCCCCTGGAGGCACTGGACAGAGAGGAGGGGCCAGGAGTGCCAGCGGGGAACCCAAGAAGAGGAGGTTCGGGGCCACTCTGTGCAATTCTATCTCTGAGCTGACTTCTGTACAACCAGCCTGTCTGGCTCTTTCATCTGATCAGTGCTACCGGCTATATGTATATGTATAATGTATGCCTGCCTATGACTCTTCAGAAACAAATTGATCCATCCAAGATTTGTGAAACTCTTGATCAGACAGAGCTTCAGCAACAGAGTGCCTAGAGTCAAATACAACTGAAAATACAGTATGTTTGACAGATTCTGGAGGTAAAGCTGTAGAAGCCCAGTTTAACAGGACTGCATCCCCTTGTGCTTCGCATTTGACTTTGGCAGGAAACAGCTACCTTATGCTGAAAAGGTGGGAACAGAGCACAGAGTGTGCATGCAGGACCCTTCGATTATTGAGGTAGTGGAGGTCTGGAAAGGGTCACAAGCTAAACCCGATGCCCAAAATCACATTCCAGGCTAGCCCCGCAATCTTTAGTCCACAGTGGTCTAGGTCTGGCTTCCAACGCTATTGATGACGATATGCAGATCTGGATAAGTGCATAATGAGCCCAGCTTGGCAGCATGTAGATGAAGTATTGATGAAAGAAAAAATAAAAAAAAGATAAAATGGCTAGTAAAAATGGTTAAACTTCTCAACAGAATAAAAGACATTCATAATGCTAGGGCACTATTAAAAAAACAAAGTATGATGGGAGTGGGAAAGGTTATACCTGGCTGGTCAACAGCTTTTCTGTTTGCCAATGTCCAATTCCTCTTGAGGGTGGCAGTAAAACCCAATTGTCTTTGAATAACTGTGTCCCTTAATGAACTAGAAAGAAAAAATCCTTATACATATTTATCTTCAGTTGTCTTTGGGCTAGTTTGGTGACATTGGTTAGCAGATCCTAAATTCTGAAGAGAGTGGCACCATTCTACAGCATTCACCTGTGAGAACATGGTGGAGGTAGAGCCATGATGCCCTGGGTTCACAGGAAGTGAGTTGAATAATTGGGTGTCACTATACACAAAAGAGAAGTGTCACTGAATCGTTGACTGAGTCTTCAGGGGACAGCACCAGAGACAAGGTAAATATATATATTTTTCTTTAAACCCTTCCCACCACATTTAAACATGTATGCACCCTCACAGAAGTGGATCTTCTTCTATGCGGCTGTATATATGCATACATGTGTTTGTGCGGGGAGTGCGCTGCACAGCACACTCCCAGCAAAGGAACAAGGCTCTCACTGAGAGCCCTGGGCTCCGTACTACTGATCGGGAACCGGGAAGCCTGGTTCCCGCTCACCTGATTGCTGTAACCTTTGATTGGCTATCACAGTGATCAGTTACTGTGCAGCCCACCCCTGTGTTTTTTTCTGCTCTTGAATGTAGAGAGAGATACATTGTATCTTTTTCTTCTGCTAGAAAAAAAAATGTGAACAAAAACAAATGTGTGTAAAAAAAAAAAGAAAGAAAGGTAAAACACATAACAAAATAGGTAGATCAGGGATTGGTCAATAGGTCAATGGCACGGTCAAAGGTGAATTTCAAGAGTTAGGGTCAAAGATCAGGGTCAGTGTATTTTAGGTAAGTTTAAAAAAACTTTTTTTTTTTTTTTTAAACTAGTATCAGTGCCAGTATGTTTGAGCAAAAAAATGCACACTATTGTTAATGGGCCGTACTATGGGTACAAACAACAAATAACATACACATATGTGGTATCACTGTGATCATCAGGAGAAGGAGAATTTATTTGGGTTTTTTGGTAATAGGTTATGGTAATAGCAAAAAATACAACAAAATTTAAAAATATATTTATATATATATTGTGATATTTTCCTTTGATAATAATAATAATAATAATGAAAAAGGTGTTAGGATTTGTTTTACCCTCATCATGAAGTGGTTAAAGATGTCTGGGAATGATTTTTCTACTTTTTGCCCAAGCTGGAGATGACCTCCAAGGGGGTCTTTGACGCTGGACTCCATTCCTCCACTGCAGCAGGCATTGCAACACAAAAGTATTTATGATTTAGACTATGCAGACCTCACTAGAGGAAACTAGAATAGGATTTTCTTCAAGAAAGGTAGCCTTTTCAGCCTCTCTATTAGTCATTCATTATTCCCCTCAGCAAAATTTTTAACATAGTCATATGTAACCAGTTGAGCACAGATCCACTATAAAGCAAACCAGGGGTTTGCCCATTTAGGGTAAAGCAATAGGCTTGCTTTTATCCTAAACCCATCCCCAGAATATTCTTACTTTTCCTTTTCTCTCTTGCAGCTTCATTCAGAGACATGTGACTCACTCTTTGTGACAGCAAGGAGCCAATAAGTGGTGCCACATGGGGGATTCCCTCAACCCACGTAACCTAGCACTCTGGCAACTTTAGCTTAGGCAGGACTTTTCTTTCACTCCTGGCAGCTGCAGAGGTGCATAAAAAAGTACAGGTTAATGGCAAGTAAGGAAAAGCACAGGTTGTCTTTAATGTCTCTTCATAAAGAATCTGTCATCCCAATTCTTACAGAACTAGGCTTTAAAACCTTCAGCTGTAGCTGTGGTCTCCAGCCTCTAAACATTGTAATAGTTCTAAAGCAGTCATTTCAGTCACAGTGAATCTAAGTAAATGTTTCACTGCTTCCTGAATAATATGCAGCAGAGAGTAAAAAATCACTGCTTCCATTAGCGGCTTCTATGCCAGAAATGCTGATGCAATAAATACCCTTTGACTATGCAAACCTGTCATTGTGTTGCTAAGTATCTTGTCCTTATACTTTTTTCTTGAATTTTTTTTTCATTGATTTCCCAGTGGCAGCAAAGCAAAGACCTCACAGTGATGAGTACACAAAGAAGATTCCTCCACCCAAACCCAAACGGAACCCAACAACTCATCTCAGCACATCATTTGATGAAACATACATTAAAAAGCATGGTCGGGTGAAGGGTAGCCTGTTTAGAGAATTATCTTCATCTCAACTCAGCAGTGCTGCTCTAGACCGAGATGATGAAGAACCTGTTTATATAGAAATGGTAGGGAATATATTAAGAGACTTTAAAAAAGATGATGAAGACCAGTGTGAGGCAGTGTATGAAGAAATGAAATATCCTATATTTGATGATGTTAGCCAAGATTCCAGGTGTCTTTATGAAATGGATCATGTTAGTTGTTCTTCTCAGTGTCCTACTCCCACAGTGCCTGATTTAGAATTCACAAAGTCCTCAGTGCCATCAACTCCCAAAGGCCAGACTTGTGATATCCCCCCTCCATTTCCAAATCTACTCTCTCAACGGCCTCCTTTATTGGTGTTTCCACCAGCACCAGCACAGTGTTCACCAAATTCAGATGAATCTCCTCTAACTCCTCTTGAAGTGGCAAAGCTTCCTGTATTAGAAAATGTGTCTTACATAAAGCAGCAAACTGCTAGTTCACCATCTTCGCATACAGCACACATTCCAGGGCATCAGAAAGTGGAGAAAGACCAAGCAGTGGTGGTTCATGGAAGTACGTCATCTGGGCATTCTTCTTCACCACCACATGCTTCAACAACATACAGAACACAGTCTCCTCATGGTTATCATAAAAGTCATTCTGCTTCTCCTTCCCCTGTGAGCATGGGTAGGTCACTGACTCCTCTAAGCCTCAAACGACCTCCACCCTATGATTCAGTGCATTCAGGAAGTCTGTCAAGAAATTCTCCATCAGTGCCTCATTCTACTGGCAGAAACACTCCACAAGAAGGGAAGTTAATGAATTCATCTACCAGTACTTATTGTGTATCTCAAAGCAGCTCACGTTCCAGAACACCAACAAGTCCCCTTGAGGAATTATCAAGCCTCTTTACCTCAGGAAGGAGTCTGCTAAGGAAGCCCTCCAGTGGAAGACGTTCTAAAGAACCTTCAGAAAGTAAGTGTAAAATGTAAATTGGACTGCACTGAAGTTCATTGAGTCTATTTACCAAATAAGTACAACAGTATAGTATTGTATCATGCTATCCATCAATTAGTGCAGAAAGTTTGAAGTTTAGGTGATATCTTTTATTGGCTAATTTAAGTTTTTTAAAGATACAAGCTTTTGGGATGACCTAGATGTCTTATTCAGTCTTTTTTCAAGACGGGAACCAAGTCATCCAACAACTCATATAAAACTTAATTGCCATATATCCTAATTCCACCTAAATATCAAAAAAATAGGTGTGATTCTCAAACAAAATGATAACAAATAAGAATAATATTAGAGATGAAATGTTCTTAAAATTTTACAAGAAATTGCCTTTCATTGACAAAATCCCTTAAAAAAAGAAAAGATCACCTCAACCTCTTCGCTCAATCTATAAATCCAAAATTCACAATTGTCCTAACCTCCCAGGAGATATGATTCGTTCTGAATGCATATACAGTAGACATGCAGATGATTAAAAAGGTTATCAAAAGCAACTCAAAATCACAGTATAAACATGTTTTAGCAACGACATATGTTGTTGAACAGGTTGCTGAGCATAGCGCTATATACCGTAATTTATGGAACCAAGCATGCAGAATAGTTGCAATAAAATTACATGTAAATTCAAAATACAATTCACTGGTTTAAAACTTGATAAATATGCACAGTTAATTCACAGGCACAAATCCCTATACTATTATGTCCACACTAAGGAAAATAATGCTGCATCATCTTAGGCAATCCAGAGCTAGAAAAAATGTCACTATAAACTGAAATATTCCTACAAAATCAATCCTTTTGTGTGTACATGAACATTTGAACTTCATATATGATTTGAACATCTTTCCTGATTTAGAAGGCATACAGCATAAGGATATCCAAATTTTCCATTAACACACTTATAATATTGCAATTACAGCTCAGATTTACAGAGGTTGCACATTTAAATCTTGCATCATTTCATTATAAAGCAGTGTTAGGATTCAAGCTCAGCAGAGCCATCAACTCAAAGAGTATGCAAACCCAACATTTCTGATTCCTGTTATGTTTCTGCTGTACCACGTATTTGAATGAAAATGATCCTGTTCTCTTTGTATTGCTTCCTTTGTGTGAAATCCCTGGTGTTCCTGTCAGTCCCTCTACTTTTCTATTAAAAACTGTCCACACTAAGCAGGAGAACACACCGTCAGTTCTCTAGCTGTGCTGAGAACTCAGTGTGCTCTTCTTCCATGATCAGACTTGTCCTGACATGGCCCTCTGCACAGCCTTTCACTGGGAAGATCAGTGTGCTGCTGTTTCTCTTCCCCTAGCTCTTATGCAGCTGAGAACAGAGGGAATGTGATCACTTATAAAAAGAGAATGCTTTTAATGTTTTATTTTATATCTGTACACAAATGTTTTGTCTTTCAATTCTATTTTAAACTGAAAGTGGATGTAAACCCAATGTCATAATTTCTAAACTACTGCCATGGGGGTTATCTATAAGGATATATATGCCTCCTGCATGTATCTTTACCTGTCAAATGTCTCCCCTCTGTCTGTTATGAGACCCGAAAAACTGCATATTCTGTGGGTGGGTCTGTTGTCTGGAGCTCGGTGGGTGGAGTTGTGATGTCAGTAGACTCCCCGCCCACCTCTACACTCCCCTTGTCAATATGCATTTTCTCCTGTGTATTTCTAACACTGAACTTCTGCTGAACTTCTGCTATGATCTCTAATATCCAGTTAAAAGACAGGAAAGTAACCACATGACTTCAGCATGCCAAATCATGCTGAGGTGTGGAACAGCCAATCCTTGCAGAGCTGCTGAAGAAAGGAGTGGGAGGGAATTAAAAAATAATGCCTGTGTCTTAGGCTGTCACTCACAGCAAGGGGGAGGATTTGACAAAGTTTTTCTCAGTTTGTCAAGAATTGTCACACTGAACAATAAAAGAGGATTGCTCAGAGATGGATTAACTCTGTGTGGCAAGACTGGGCTAAAATGATAGGAAATCTTATACTCTACAGTATGATATATATATATAAAAAAAAAAATTTCGGGTTTACATCCACTTGAAGGGTTTGTTTTACAAGGTGAGGGTTTACATATACTGAAGGCTGGCCACACATGAATCAAAATTTGGCCGGTTGAGCAGACAGAAGTGTGGGCACTGCAGATTAACAGAAGTTGGTAAATTCACACACAGGTGATAGACTGCAGCCCTGAGCTGTGTATTCTGACGTTGGCGGAGTCTCCCTGTTGTCAGAATACAATGACACGGTCAGGTCAGTTTTTTGCTTTCAACTGACCCATGTATGGCCAGTTTTAGGCTGCATAAACCACAAAGTCACTTCTCATAACTAAGTAACTTATTTAGTTGTTGTGACAAACTTGAATGTTTCGTATAGATGCATCCATAGATAGATAGTTTTTTTTTTTACTTTAAGCTTTGCTCGTAAATAAATTATCTGTTGATCCTGCCGTTCTTTAGCACTTACTCTGTACAGCCCAGTAAACACCTGATTCAGAGGCTAGACATGTCCTGTGATGGCGCTTCAGCTTTTACACACCCTCCTTTCCAGGCCATCTAGAGGATACTGTGCTGTCAGTTAAGCAACTGATCCACCCTTTTAGCAGGATCAGTTTAAATGGCCCAGAAGATATGGAAAGTAAAAGCTGAAGTGACACTACTTTGACATGCTGCAGCTTAGACATTGCTTGCACGTTGCTTGGCTGTGCAGAAATACGGCAGGCAGGCGATCTTTGAAACAAAAGTAAAAAAGGAGTACCAAAAGCAATTTTTTTAAAATGTTTGCTATAGGAATCTATCATTGGTGGTGTGCCCTGCCTATACAAAGGAAGCAATTATATAGGTTTATAACCATTTTAAGCAGGGTTACAGAAATGTAACCCTTTCTGTTCAGACCCTTTTCAAGTGGTAGTGTGGAGGTTAAAGACTGAACACATCTGAATGTATATATATAATTTAATTAACCTGTTCATCTCTAGTCAGAGGCAGTGGCATAAGCATCAAAAGTGTTTATCAGACTTATGCCCCATACGCACGATCGGACTTTCCGACAACAAAACCGTGGAATTTTGTTTCGAAGGTTGTTAGCTCCAACTTGTCTTGCATACACACGGTCACACAAATGTTGGCCAACAATTACGAACGTGGGAGCGTGGTGACGTACAAGACATACGACGAGCCAAAAGAAAGGAAGTTCAATAGCCAGTGCGGGCTCCTTCTGCTTGATTCCGAGCATGCGTGAACTTTTGTGCGTCGGACTTGTGTACACGCGATCGGAAATTCTGACAACAAACTTTTGTTGGCGGAAAATTTGAGAACCTGCTAGCCAACAAGCTCACATCCAACATTTGTTGTCGGAAAATGCAATCGTGTGTACGGGGGAATAAGTGCGTGCGTGTGTATTAATGTAAAACCTTTAATTAATGAAACTGCATTTACATTTGTTCTGTGCAAATGGGGCAAAAAAAAATGTTCCCGGGATATCTTTTTTCCAGTTTAAATGTATTCGTTCATAGAAATCAGCAATGTACCACACCATTATATCCACTACAAGGAGCTGATAATCAAAGCAAATATACTTATTTGCTATGATCTTGAGCTTCATTAAAGCGGACCTTCAGTTTTTTTTTCATATTTCCATCTATTAAATCTTCTGCCCTTGTTGTTTTAACTTTGGATAGTAAAACATTTTTTTCTGCCAGTAAATACCTTATAGAGCCCACTTCCTGTTTCTTGTTTGGTCATTAGCCTAGGCTTATGACATCATGTACAGCTCTCTCGCACTCTCGTGAGAGTTTGCAAGGAAGGGAGGGGGGATGAGTCATGCAAGGGCCAATCAGAGCTGCAGAGCTGGAGGTGTGTGTCTGTGTAAATCCAGGAAGTGAACAGGCAGCAGCTTCATCAGGTAAAACGGATGCAGCCAGACTCCGTGGAGGGAGATTCCTGCAGCATATTTGGCAAGTACAGAATCACAGTATGTGTAAAATAATATGCAAAGAGGTTGGAGGGAAGCTTCAGAATGGCAAAGATGTTTTATTACAGATTATGTGAGCACACTGCAGTTCCTCTTTAACTAATGTGCGTGCATTTGTGTAGGGCGAATAGCTCTGCATATTTTGTATGAATGCACCCAGAAGTGTGCACTAAGGGATGTTGCCTAGAGTACTGCACTTTAAGAAAGCATGGCCACTAAATAGTTTATATTTAACTAGAATTACCTAAAGAGAATTACTAGGAAATGCTTTATCAGAAAAAGAGCTGCAGTTTGCAGATTTCAATGGCAATCCAGTGTGATCATAAGAGCCATCAAATTTGAAAGGTACATTCTTAGTCCACATTGTAAATGCTAATGGAAGGGGCAAAATATTGCTTCCCAAGTTGCTGTGAGTGAAGGTGGTTGTATTGTCTGATTACCCAAAGGGGCTCCAATCAGACACAGGGCATTCTAGTTTTCTTAAAATCCAGTTTTCAGTATTTCAGTATCTTTATCATATGGTAAGAATCCAGGGTTAAACTAAAATTTTTGACAGATCAAACAGTATATGCATACTCATATTTGTCCTCCTTCCGTGTTCTGCTGCTACTGATCTCTATCAGCCACTAACAATGACCTGCAGGGTGATCACCGTATTGTACTCCAGGATATTACTGTCTGATCCAATCACTTGTTCATTTTTGGCATTATTGCTTTTCTGATGGCAGAGCACGCACCATCAAATGAAATATATCACTAAAAGTGTTGAGACTAATGAAATCTAAAAGTTCCTAACTTTTATTAATACGTAATCGTGTTTGTGGTATCATATTAATTTAATGCTTCCAGCTGTGTTAAGATATTTCATTATTCACTTCTTCATTAGTGATTGGTGAATTTGTCCCTGCTCGAATTTATGAATCCTGTTCAAAATTCAGTGAACCCAAACTTGGAGGTGAATCCTATTAAAGTCTATGAGGGACAGCAACTTTTAAGAAATAGTTATATAAAAAAACATTTCTATAGGAAAAAAAAGTGTATTTATTATTTTTTCCTGCAGGAGCCAATGGATCAGGGGTGCAAGGGTCAGGCTTTTGAAGACATGCCCTACAACTTTCTGCCCGTACCTTTATACAGGCTGTCTTTTGAAAGTTGCATGGCTTGGGAATGAACAACAAGAGCTCTCAAAAGCAGTTCATTCAGAACTATAAGCCATCAACCACAGTGGCTGATGGTACTTGCAATTCATTCATTCACAGGATCAGGGGAACTGGCGGCAGGAACTGGAACATGTTACATACTCCACCCATATGTAACACGTTCCAGTAGGTGAACTTAGCCTTTAAATTATAGCAATTTTTAGAACAAATAGGCAAACTGCTGTCCAAAGAAAGGCATGGGAAGATAGGCACTGTCATGCAAAAAACAAAAACAAAAAAAAACCCATCATACAGCAGCACTTTGAGTGCAACATTAAAATTACAAAAATCCTTCAAATAACATGCTTGGGGTATGCCTTAAAGATGTATGTGGCATTACAGAACAGTATGATTTACACAATCAAGTCTCAGCAACAGCATACACTGGTAGAGCAATTTTGGCCAGAGAATTTATTTCTTCTTTTACAATTAGCTCGGGTTAGATACAGCAGCAGAACCCCAAGCTGATTCATTTCAGTATGAAAAATAGGTTATATCAGGTAGCTTTAGCAGTGACATGCTTGTTCATTAAACGGTAACAGACCTACTTTGACTTTGGCTTGGCTGTCAGAAAGGAATTGGGCATTCGTTCGCTGTGGCTGTCTTTGTTCTTGGTGACGCAAAACTCTCCTGCTGCTGGCCAGTTTCTATCGTGCTCTCATTAGGAATTAAAAGATCATAGATGATACCAGTGGTGTACAAAGATTGGGCTGATTGCTATTTAGAAAAGGCCAACAAAGACTTTTATGCTTTTTAATCACATTAGTTTTGTTTTTTTATAAATTGGTCTGTTGAATAAGTGTTGTTGAGTAATAAGTAACATTACAGTCCATAAAAATATATCTACAGATATAAAATCGATACCATACCGACACCACCACTCAGAAACATGTTCACAGACAGCTTTAAAGTTATTACCGCACTAACACCACCAAAAACACCGTAGGCTCATTTGTGGAACAGACAACAAAATAATAATGATGTATAACCACTCAGTTTCCTAAACCAATTGGGCACATACTGTATGATACAAGGGCTAAATGATGTAAACATTATGAGCTAATAAAAGGGCTTGTGATCTTACCCCTAAAGACCATCTTGTTTGCATTCTACTAAATCATTTAACAGACATCACCTAGCATCAATAACTATTCCCTGTCTTGAAACACAGATTCATAGTGTTACTCGCTGACTCCAGCAGGAACATTCTGTCTGTCTTGGCTGCTCTCCAAGCTCTCCTCTGGATCCTTTTAGCTCTTCCCCAGCCTATAAGCTCTCCCCTAGAGTGCATCCTTCCACCAGCAAATGCTATTTGAAAGGGCATTTGGCATTTGACCTTAATGGGTACCTGGCAAATGATGTTGTGTGGTCACACAGTACAGTGGTGTGTCCATAGAGGCAGTGGACACTCGAGCACCATGAAATTCCTCTACCTGGGTTCCCCCTGAGTCATGCATTGAGCTGTTGCTATAGACTGCTCAATGCTGCAGTAGACAGTGTAGCCCCATGTTTTTTTGGGCCACTGCTGTATAGTCACAAGGTGAGAGATTGGCATGAGCAGAGTGTGTAATCAGGTGCTGTGACAGACTGTTGGGCAGAACCTAGACAGGGGAAGGGTGACATCCACGTCTCCACGGCTCTTGCTCTTGCCTGATGAGGCAGAGATTACACTGCCCTGACTACACCTGTGCTACCAAGTTTCTTTGAATCACATTGGTGGTACTTGCTGCTGAATGGCGGTATCTGGGGTTGGCTACACCCCCCTAGGAACAATGCTGGATGATACAGCAGTGTACAATTGGCCAGCAGCAAGACATTTTTCATAAATTGGCTGAAATTTCTTAAAACAAAGGAGTACAGTCGGGTGTTTTACTAAAAGAATTTGGAGACCACAGAAAACACAGCAGTGTAAAATTGGCCAGTAACAGGACAATTTTAAATATTAAAGCTAGGCTCAAATTTAAAAAGAGCACAATTTGGCTTTACTACAAGAATTAAAATACTGTACAGGATACAGCAGTGTTAAAATTGACCAGATGAAGGGATAATAGGCCAATATGTAATAGGGACAATAGAAATGGTTTTTTAAAGGCAAACAAGCTGTTCACTATGCAAAGGGAATTTCAATTTGCAAGGAAATTTACCCATAGCTCATGAATGAGATGAAGCTCCAATGACTTCCATCATTCAAACATGTGCAGTAAAAATAGATTATTTATTTTAAATTTTCCTTGCACATGATTGAATAATCTTTGCAATGTGAACAGCCCTTCATACCTTTATTAAATCAACCCCAAATATTACAGGTGTTTTACTAAAAGAATTAGGAGACCACAGATGATACAGCAGTGTAAAACTGGTCTGTAGCAGGAAAGCTTTAACTAGGGATAACAGGCCTAACTGGCATATGCCTAACTTTTATTTTATCTATGGAAGGAGGGTGACGTGGTGAATGTAAATGATGTAATATTAGGTGGTTTAGATGCACACTGTTTTTTTTTAATAATTGGCTGCGAACAAAGGGAAAATCAAAGAACAGATGGTCAGTGACAAGTAAATGCTCCATGTTGAGTACACCAAACTTAAAAAAATAATAATAATATAAACCAAAAAAAAAAAAACACAAAAGAATTGAGCAGCCAAAAAAACAGTTTAATCTAAAATAAATGTCATAACAACATAAAATATAAATCAATATTCACCCAAATAAAATAGGAGAAAATACCACACTAAAAATGAAAGCCTATTTTTTTTCCATAAATTTTTATTGAAATCAAGTATAAGTACATGTTTACAATTTGAACAGCGTATATATCATACAAGGAAACAAAAATGTTTTTTTGACAACAAAGTAATTCAGGTAATCACCTGTACCAGAGAGAGAGACAGGATGCACAACAATCAGGGAGTCATAGGAGCCCAAACCCTATTTGACACATTGGTAACGTATTTAATCGTTGTTCTATATATATATTCAGTTACCCTGCTTTGTCTGGTACATTAATGATGTCAGGGGCCAGAGTTCGAAAAGGAACACAGGAAAAAATGAGCAAGAAAATATGCATATAGACTGAAAAGAGGGCGAAAGAGAAAAAGAGAACGGGAAAGGGAGAAGAGAGAGGGGGAGAGAGAGAGAAAAAAAAGGTAAGGAACAAGGGGAGAGCAGAACAGGGAAGGGGGAAAGAAGGGAGAGAGAGGGACACTGTAAAGAGGAGTCCGCAGATTATATATTAACAAGTGAAAGTAATGAGCCCCTTCGCCTCTGCACCCCCCCAGCCAAAGTCTCCCTGATTAAGTTTTCGTAAAATATATAAATAGTGCTCAAATCAGCACTTTGTTTAGGAGTTGGCAATTTGGAAGTAATCCCTCATTTTAAAATGAGTCCAGCATGCCCATGTGCTCGTTAATTTTTGTATCTGTTCTTGGGAGATGTGTATCAGTTCTTCCATCTCTTCTGTTTTGGAAAGTTTTCTCTAATTGTTGGTGGGGTAATAGATCTCCAGTGTGTCGGAACACACAGTCTCGCCGCATTCACCATGTGCATGGCCAGAGATTTGTAATAAGCACTTTCCGACAATGTGGTATGGTGCAATAGATATTGTGCTGGAGTGTAATCTAATGTATACGTGGTGACCTGTGAGATGATGTCATGCACCTTCTTCCAAAATGGCTGAATCGAATCACAGTCCCACCAAACATGGAGCATAGTGCCTTCTGCTTTACCACATCTCCGGCACGTGTTAGGTATAGATGGTGAGAATTTGTGGAGTAAGGAGGGAATTCTGTACCACCGCGTTTCTATTTTATAGAAAGCCTATTTTTTTAAAGTAAGTCTTGCAGCAAAAAAAAAATGCATGAGGTAGCCACTAAAGATGTCTGTTTATCTCAAATCAACCAGAAAAAAAAAACCCAATAAAAAAGCAGCAGAGGGGTTAATTGCCAAAAGAGTTAGCAATCAGAATTAAATTACAGTTTCCTCCTAATTGACCCCAACTTTCTCTATGTAGTTTGTCAGCTTTCCATATGCTTTCTCTACAACATCTTCCAATTCACAATTGATACAATGCCTGCTATTTACTCCCCTATTATGGTACATAGGCTGGCTTCACGAAAGCTCCCTTATTGGTCATTCTAAGCCTGCTGGCCACGGTTTAAAGGCCATGTAGTGCATTATGGTCTAGAAAACTGTGGTGACATCTGTACAATATTAGATCACCACAAAGTGACAACTGTCACACAAAAAAAGCAAAAGAGAGTTGTGGGTGTATTTCCACTATAAAACACATCAGTAACTTAAGTATTGTATTTACACATATTGTAATTAATACACCAAACTAACCAATGATTGTTCGCCGTGAATATAAGAACTGACTAGATAATTTCTACAATTTTTGTTTTTGAAGTCTGCAGGCAATTTTGGTTGTTACTGACTGGAAATGGCTCCTAACAGAAGCGATTAAAAGGAACATGGCTGCATAGTACATGGGTACCTACTTTCCTTACTAGATGCAACTGATTAGTCTCAGCTTATCTTGTTTCAGCTGTTGCGTACCCTTTAGATGTCATTATATTAGTTGCCTTGCATCAAATGTTTAAATAGCCAAATGCCTGTGCAGGCTTAGCCTGCTGTGGGCTACATATCTGTTGCAGGTATATTATATTTTACAATATAATTTTATGTGTGTTTTCAGCTGTTTTTATCCAGACACATATACAGGTTCATTTCATAGAATTAGAATATCATCAAAAAGTTAATTTATTTCAGTAATTTGATTCAAAAAGTGAAACTCATATACTTTATATAGATGCGTTACATACAGAGTGATATATTTCAAGCATTTATTTCTTTTAATTTTGATAATTATGGCTCACAGCTAGTGAAAACCCAAAATTCAGTATCTCAGAAAACTAGAATATTACATAAGACCAATAAAAAAATGATTTTTAATACAGAAATGTTAGCTTACTGAAAAGTATAGCCATGTACAGTATAGTATGCACTCAATACTTGATCGGGCTCCAACACCAGCAGATGACATGGCTTCCAAATCATCACAGATTGTGGAAAATTTTGCATTTCATTTGGAAATCAAGGTCCCAGAGTCTGGAGGAAGAGTGAAGAGACACAGAATTCAAGTTGCATGGGGTCCAGAGTGAAGTTTCCAAAGTCAGTGATGATTTGGGGAGCCATGTCATCTGCTGGTGTTGGTCCACTGTGTCAGTGCAGCCCTCTATCAAGAAATTATAGAGCACTTCATGCTTCCCTCTTCTGACCGGCTTTATGGAAATGCCGATTTAATTTTCCAGCAAAACTTGGCACCTGCCCACACTGCCAAAAGTACCAATACCTGGTTTTAATGATCATGGTATCACTGTGCTTGATTGGCCAGCAAACTTGCCTGACCTAAACCCCATAGAGAATCTGTAGGATATTGTCAGGAGGAAGATGAGAGACGCCAGACCCAACAATGCAGATGAGCTGAAGGCCGCTAACAAAGCATCCTGGGCTTCCATAATTCCTCAGGAGTGCCACAGGCTGATCGCCCCTTTGCCACACTACAGTGATGCAGTAATTCATGCAAAAGGAGCCCCAACCAAGTATTGAGTGCATACTATACTGTACATGGACATACTTTTCAGTAAGCCAACATTTCTGTATTAAAAATCATTTTTTTATTAGTCTTATGTAATATTCAAATTTTCTGTGATACTGAATTTTGGGTTTTCACTAGCTGCAAGTCATAGTCATCACAATTAAAATAAAAAAAAAATGCTTGAAAGATATCACTCTGTGTATAACGCATCTATATAAAATATGAGTTTCACTTTTTGAATTGAATTACTGAAATAAATTTACTTTTTGATGATATTCTAATTTTAGGAGATGCACCTGTAAATGTAAAGTACTTACATGAACAGCCAATTTCCAAGAACGGAGCATGTGTTTAAGTATTGTTTGGCCACACATTACCAAACATGAACCATTCATTAGCTTTTACCTGTCACATCCAGTTTAATGAAATAGCTCTGATTATGTTATTTCATACACAGATAGGAGGAAAACAATTTTTAGATGATATTTTATAAATATATCTTACCAATGTATTCCACTTCAGCCCTTATTAAGAATGCTTTTCCCTTTTAACTTTCTCTGATAAATCTGCTTTAAATTGGACCCTTAAAATATTTAAGCTAGAAATTGTATCATGTAAAAAAAATGACCACTAGAATTTAATTTAGTAAATTAATGTTTTCAAGGCTGCAAGCTTTGAACAAATTAATAAGACAGTTACATTTCAAAGGGGTACTCTTTGCACAGCAGCAAGGTTGTAATTTAATGTTATATTGGACGTGTTTAATAAAGCTTTTTTTCAATGCGCTAACCAACCATTCTGAATCCCATTGTTCCACTGCACTGAAAGTAATTGGATATAAAACCTTTTGTTGTTTGAATCAGAGTGCTGCTTCTAAGATTATTCTTTGGTAGGATGTCTCAGCTTTGTTGCTGCTTAAATTGGGGCATGAGGTCATCTTATCCACTTAAGATCCATATTATACAAGCCTTAACCAAAAGTATTAAGTCATCATTTCAAGATCAGTAAAGGTACTGCATGATACGAGTGAGTCCAAAAATTTAACAGGAAGTCACATGACCAGATTGCCCTCTAACAGACATTCCTCCATTTAAATTATTCACATGTGCATTAGTATGGAATAAATTTACCTGCAATTAATGGTAGGCTTTGGAGTTTGACATAAATGGAATGCTACAGTTCATCTCCATGGCTTTGCTAACTGACTGCAAAGAAGTGGCTGTAATTTGTGTTGTTGCAATGCATGAACCTTTATATTATTGAAAGAGCTGATGCATGCTGTAAACAGATTTTACTAATGATATTCAGTGGTGAAGGTCACTAAAAACCTTTTGTCACAGTATCTTGTAGCCAATATATAAAGCTGCCAAAAGAGTTTGCAGTGGAAAACAAAAGATGATCAGTTAATTATTCTAATATTGCTGTTCACATTAAAAGAGTATTCATATGCACAGGCTGTACCTTATGCCACCCAGAATGCCAATATAAGTGCTCCAGTTAAATGAATTATAGTCTGCTAGCATAGGTCAAGGGAAACAAATTAGGGTCTCATGCATGAGCAGATCTGGATTTCCATAATGGAGCCCATAAGCACACAGTCTTTGGTGCCAAATGCAACATACCTTTGTTATGCAGTAAAAAAGGAGCCCCCAGAACACGTCTGCTAACCAGTAAAAAAGCAAAAAACAAAACAAATCTGTCTAACTACATTTTCAAATACATGTGGAAGCCACACTATTTTGTCAAGGCACCTCTGATTAATGTGGTCCGTAACTCTAAACTGTCTGCGTTTCCCCTCTGTTAGTAGCACCTCTATTAAATAAAGCACATTTTTTATTCACCTTAAAGTAGTTGTGAACATACAATGTTATAGACACCAATACAGTTATAAATATGCAGCCACGATAACTGTTTTTGCCTAGTTTCAGAAATACCTTTTCTTACAAGGTTAAAAAGTTGTGTCATGTGATCATGCATCTCTTCTTTCTGATGGGGGGAGGGGAGATAGGGTTACAGGACACTGTGCAGACACACAACGTACCTGATTCTATAGTGTGTTCAGCCTAAGGCAAGATAAGATGCAGACTGTGCTTGAGCAGAGGGTGTGTTCATAAGGCGGAGGTCTTTGAGGGGTGTCCTTTGTGCATCATTTCATATCTTTCCATTCAAGAGGCAGGCTGTGATTGAAAGGGTGGGTTTGCCAGAAGTAAGCTATGATTGGTTAGGGGGTGCGGTAGCTGTACAAACTGCCCAATACAGGCATTCTGTGTGTCTGCACAGTGTCCTGTACCTATGAATGGTTAGCCAAAGGATGAAAATTGACCACACTAACACGGGTCAGCTTCTGTGCTTTGTGTGGTCAGTTTAGAACAAGGAAGAAAGGTGACTGACATCACCATTAACTCACCAACCCAGTTTTTCAGATGGAAGAAGTACATGAAAATGATAAAGATTATGATTTATAAAATGCACACATACACTATGTTTGACAATATTCTGCAGGTGTTTTAGGAGTAAAAAGAACCCTCTTTCAAAATCTCATCCTTTTTGTTGATGGACATTTGTCGCTGGCATGCAGGGCCAGTGCTACCACTAGGCAAACTAGGCAGCCACCTAGGGTGCACTGCTGCCTATGGCACCCGGCCACTGGTGTTCCTACTCTCTTCTCTCTGCAGCAAGCAACTAAGTCTCAGCATCAGCAGGCAGCCGCTGCTTCGTTTGCACATAGTGTCAGAGGCGCAGCAGCGGCGGAGGACTGTGTCTGTGTCTCAACTCCCAAATGAGCAGAAGCAAGCAAACATTCATTGATGGGTGCTGGTGAGACTGCATAGATGGGCACTTCATTAAAAAGGTGGGGTATACACGGGCAGGGAAAAGGGGGTAGAGTCAGGGGTGGAGTCAAGGGAGGGCGGCAAAATGAGGTTTCGCCTAGGGTGTCAAAAATCCTTGCACCAGCCCTGCTTGCATGCATCCTGTACCTTGGGAGGAGACGCTTGGCAGGTTTATGTGCAACTTACCAACCCCTGCCCCATTAAAATGGTAAAAGATGCATTAAATCCCTTACACTTTTTTTTATTGAAAGCTTTGTTCAAGAGTAAAGAACAGTCAAAAATGTAGACATACAGTTGTGCTCAAAAGTTTGCATACCCTTGCAGAAATTGTGAAATTTTGGCATTTATATTCAAAATATGACTAATCATGCCAAAAAAATTATTTTATTCAAGGAGGGTTATCACATGAAGCCATTTATTATCACATCGTTTTTTTGGCTCCTTTGAAAATCATAATGATAACAGAAATCACCCAAATGGCCCTGATCAAAAGTTTACATACCCTGGAATGTTTGGCCTTGGTACAGACACAGAAGGTGGCACACAGAGGTAAAATGGCTAGTAAAGGTTACTTTCCCACATTTGTGGCTTTTTAAATCACAATTAGTGTCTGTGTATAAATAGTCAATGAGTTTGTTAGTTTTAACAAGGATGCCCTAAGCAGGCTAGACACTGAGCCATGAGTAGGTAGAAAAGAACAGTCAAAATACCTGAATAACAAGGTAATGAAACTTTACAAAGATATAAAAGGATATAAAAAGATATCAAAAGCCTTGAATGTGCCAGTCAGTACTGTTCAATCATTTAATAAGAAGTGGAAAATTTGGGGATCTCTTGATACCAAGCCAAGGTCAGGTAGACCAAGAAAGATTGCAGCCACAACTGGCAAAATAATTGCCCAGGATACAAAGAGAAACCCACAGGTAACCTCAGGAGAAATACAGGCTGCTCTCCAAAAAGATGGTGTGGTTGTTTTTAAGGAGCACAATTCAACGATACTTGAACTAAAAAGAGCTGCCAGAAGGAAGCCTTTACTGCGCCTTTACTGTGTCATTTATTAATCTTATATACAGCATAGAGTTTTTTTTTTCTTTTTACTTTTTCATTCTTTTTTAATATGTTTATCTTTTTGTTACTTTTCAGTACAAGCTTTTGTTTCTGTTTTACTAATCAAAAAATGTAAATAGAACAACTGAATAAACATTTACAATTTCTCCTTTAAATTCCTTAAGTAAATAATGTGGGGAACTTTAGATGAAGCACATGGTGCCTCCATCCCCAGTTCAAGTGAGCAAAAAAATTTCTTTTTTTGCTTCCTTTAAATTCCTTAGACATGTCTTGGTGCTACTTGGGGAATTTATGTAAGGAAATGCTGTTTGCAGTGTTGTATTAATGCTTTAATGGGCCAGTCTAGTTAGATTGCCACACATCCTGTCTTGTCCAGTGAGTTTTCTGACTCCAGACAGATATTCAGGGTCAAACAAGTTAGAGACGCTGTGTGTCTTCAGTTTGGATCTATGTTCCCACATGCCTCAAGAGGCTGTCTGCTGTAAGAGCATTTCATTTAAAAAGAACTGCTCCTGAGTCCTGATAAAACAGAGAGAGAGAGAGAGAGAGAACACGCAAGAGCTTAAATGCTGGCTCTGTGCCATACAACCTCAAATGATCCCAATAGAAGTGAACTAAATGAAATATCCTCTCTATTCCGGTACCACACACAATGCAGATCATTACTGGAAACAAAAGAAAAGCTGAGTTTACTCGTGCTATCCAAATGTGGTTGGAAAATGTATTGACTGTTATCATCTGTGATATGTCTGAAAAATAAAATGTTTCAGTTTATGAAATTATATACATGTAAACATAGTAAAAGTGAATTGCAGAGTGCATGCCAATTGTGGGGCCAGGATAACCTGAGTCGCAAAGTTTGTGATGAGCTTACTTATAGAAATATTTTAGAGGAGGCTCTGAGGTTGATTTACTAAAGGCAAGTTGACTGTTGACTTTACAAGGAAAGTGTCACGGCGATTTTCCCCAGAGCTTAGTGATTGTGGTGAAAATTTTCTGTAAGGTCAGATGGACTAATGCCGCGTACACACGGTCGGACTTTGCAGCTACAAAAGTCGGACAGCCTGTCCGACATACTTCCGGCGTACCTTCGGCGGACTTGGGGCAGACTTTCTTACGAACGGACTTGCCCACACACGACCACACAAAAGTACGCCAGCTTAGTACGCTGTGACGTACACCAAGTCCGACGAGACTATAAAACGGAAGTTCAATAGCCCGTACGACACCCTTTGGGCTCCTTCTGCTAATCTCGTGTTTATCTCGTGTTAGTAGAAGTTTGGTGAGAGACGATTCGCGCTTGTGAGACTCGTATTTTTCAGTTCGTTTTAACTGTTGTTCAGTCTGTGCTTGTGAGGTTTGTATCTGCTTTTCAGTGCGTTTGGTCAGTTGGCATTGAGAAATCTTTGTTTTATTGGCCGCTCGTTCCTGATTTTCAGGTCGTTCTTCACAGGCCTTGCTGTTCTTCAGTGCGTTCTGTTTAGTGCGTTCTGACCAGCCGACCGTTTTGAAGCCATGTTACCTGTACGTACTCGTCGTAGAGCTCGTGCATTGTATGTGCTTGGTGCTGTAGTTTATTCTTCAGCCCAAGACCAGTCCATGAACAGGGCGAGGAGGAGTTCATGGACCAAGAATTGGTTGCTTCAGCGTGACCAGTTCTGTCACATGCCTTTGCTCCGTGAGATCCGTGAGAATAATCCTGAGGATTTCAGGAACTTTCTCCGGATGACGGACCCCGTTTTTGATCGTTTGGTGGCTTTGCTGACCCCCTATATCAGCAGGCAGGATACCTGCATGAGGCAAGCCATCACTCCGGAGCAGAGGCTGGTCGCTACCTTGCGGTATTTGGCCACAGGGATCCTCCCAGGCTCTGGGGATCATTATCCCAGAGACCTGTTCTGCCATCATACAGGTCCTGCAGAAGGACTATATTAAGGTAAGATATTTTTATTTTATTAGCATCACATGTTCTTTTATGTAATCTTTGATAATGTAATGTATTTCTTGCTTCAAACACTACTTCCCATCATTGCAATATAGTGTGAATGTCCCCTTTTTATCCTCACACATGCTGGGATTTTTTCCTGTTATTTTTTGTCATGCATGTATAGTTTCCTTCAATAACCTTCCCAGCATGAAGTGATGGGAACATATCCACCTAGTCTACTCATTTTGAATGTATTTTGTTGGAGTGTATTTAGTGTGCTTATAATTAGCAATTAGCTAGATTTCACAACCCCCCCCACCTGAACTCACTCCAAATAGTGTGCTGCTAATTAGCAATTAGCTAGATTTCACAACCCCCCCCCCCCACCTGAACTCACTCCAAATAGTGTGCTGCTAATTAGCAATTAGCTAGATTTCACAACCCCCCCCCACCTGAACTCACTCCAAATAGTGTGCTGCTAATTAGCAATTATCTAGATTTCACAACCCCCCCCCCCCACCTGAACTCACTCCAAATAGTGTGCTGCTAATTAGCAATTAGCTAGATTTCACAACCCCCCCCCCCACCTGAACTCACTCCAAATAGTGTGCTGCTAATTAGCAATTAGCTAGATTTCACAACCCCCCCACCCCCACCCTCGTTAAAATTTGCTTGAATGTTCTGTGGTGTTGATTTGTCTAAAGCAAATCTATGTTGCACTTAGCAAAATGCATGTGCACTCTACAAGTGCATTTGTTCCAGTGCTTTAGTAAATGAGCAGAAGCTCTGCTGATTTACATCATCAAATCATATGCAAGCCTCAAAGTGTTTTCATTAATTGCCCTTGCATGTGATTGTGTACTCTTTGCAACATGAATGCCTTTTGACATTACCTCATTTACTGTAAGCTGGTTAGCAACTGCACCTGCAGAGTGCGACAACTGCAGTCTTGTAGCCTTTGTTAGTCCCTAAATTCCTGCGTGTTGTTAAAGTAATTTTTTTTAGGGATTTCACAACCCCCTAAAATGTAATCAATGTTCTATCAGAGGGGGTGAGCAATCTGATAAGTGTGCCTTTTTCCATATTAGTTATTCCAGAAGAATTAAATTATTGAATGTTATACTGATGCTGGGGAATAATTTTTTTAATTGTCTAATTTTCTTGCAATGTTAGCTTCCAAATTAATTGATTTTGGTTTTCTTGTTTGATTCCCCAGTTTCCTTCAACGCCACAGGAATGGCAGACTGTGGCATCCCATTTTGCCAGCCGTTGGGACTTTCCCAATTGTGGAGGGGCTATAGATGGGAAACATGTCCACATTGTGCCACCACCCCATTCGGGGTCATATTATTTTAATTATAAGGGGTTCCACAGTATTGTTTTAATGGCGGTGGTGTCGGCACACTATGATTTTTTATATGTGGACGTGGGGAAGAATGGCCGGATGTCGGATGGAGGAGTATTTGCCCAGACGGAGTTCTGCCAGCGTCTCCAGAGTGGTGGCCTGGGATTGCCACCTGATGAGGATAACGTGGAAGGACTCCCCTTTGTCTTCATTGCCGATGAAGCCTTCGCTCTGAGCAAGCACCTCATGAGGCCATTCCCCCAAAGAACCCTCACCCCGGAGAGGAGGGTTTTTAATTACCGGCTGGCCAGAGCTAGAAGAGTGGTTGAGAATGCGTTTGGAATTCTGGCCAGCCGGTTCCGCCTGTTTCAAACAGCCATTAATTTGGCGGAATACAAACTTAATTTTATAATTTTATCGTGCTGCATTCTGCACAACTTTTTAAATAAGCATTCTGCCAATTATATAGGCACAGTTGGGCCTGAGGCCGGACAAATAGAAGCCAACCTTACAGGCCTGGATACTGTCCGTACTGGCTTGGCCCCCCAAAGTTCCCGTCAGGTTAGACAGCAATATGTTGATTATTTTATGGGTAGGGGGGCCATTGCAATGGGCCAGGATATATAATTTTTTGACAATAAAAAAAATATTGCTGAAATCTGGCATTATATTTATTGCTTGCCTTTCTTTTGGGCTGTCACCTAGGTTATGGTCGAGCAGTTGTAGTGCCAACTGTATTTGAATTTTAAAAATGTCTAAATAAGCTCCATTGCCACTGTAAACAACTTTTTGACAATTATAACCAAACTGATACTGAGCCTTGAAATAACAAACCACACATTTGTTAAAATCCTATAAAAGGAGATGTTTTTATTAATGGTTGTTATGCATTCAGTTCTGCATTTAGTATAAAATGTTCATAGACAAAAATATAATGGTATCTTAATGATGTCGCAAAATATAATTATATTTAAATATTTATACCTAATCCACAAAAAAATATTTTTGGCTTTTGGATTTTCGAAAACAGGCTTTTTTTTTTTGGAAAATCAAGTTTTGTTTTTTTTTAAAAGCAAGTTTTTTTTTTTTTTTTTGGTTTTTTAAAATCAATTTTTTTAATTTTTTTGGTTTTTTAACATTAATTATTTTTCTTTTTTTTGGTTTTTTAAAATCAATTTTTTTTACTTTTTTTGGTTTTTTAACATTAATTATTTTTCTTTTTTTTGGTTTTTTAAAATCAATTTTTTTACTTTTTTTGGTTTTTTAACATTAATTATTTTTCT